>JANHFX010068091.1:140650-153659 GCA_027560015.1 Chloroceryle amazona
TCACTCTATATTCAGGGCTACTTTATCTTTTGTTTGTTTTACTCGCCTTGTCATTGGTTCCTCCACTCTTTAGTCTATACTTCACTTTATTTGGCTTTGGCAAAGAATTCATAATCAGTTATAAATATGTTGCATCAAGCTCTTGACCTCTATGTTTACCAACTTCATTCAGAAATCATGTGAGACTTTAGCGGAGAAACACATAGTAACAAATTACTGCTTAGGGAACTTTATTTGCCCAGATCCTAAGGGATTTGATGTTTTTCTAAGGTATTTCTGGTGGGTTTGAATTTTTAAATAGTTAATTTGCAAGTGCAGTAGTACTACCCTTTATTAATTACCATTATATTTGTAGTAAAATCATACAGTATGTGATATTTACTTCTGGCTTTAGGGAAAAATAACAACAACACAAAACCATTCTACATGCTAAATGCTAAATTTAAGGATTTTTTTTGCTAATTAAAGGAACACTCAGAAATTAGTGAGCTCCTCTGTCCTGCACCTGTAGTAAACGCTGATGTTTTTACAAGGGCAATATACAGTTCTGTTGTGTATTTTCACAGAAGGGTTAACAGTTTGTGGTTGTATGAGTGCATAATTTAGCATCCCTGTCCGATCATACAAAGAAAACACAGAAAAGTGACATTAGAAAAAAAATCTCATCTACATTATTAAACTTTTCAGGAAATCCTCTCTGATGTATTTGCAGCTTTAGGCACTCAAGCCTTATGCTGTTAACCTTTCACAACTCTGCTACTGTGGACAGTCTGTATAGGAATTTGCTTTCCCTTTTATTTACCTTCTACCTTCTTAAGTAGCATCTGTAACTGAGCTTTGAAAAGCTGTAACTCTTAAAATGGAATTTGAAAGATATATTTGAACCCTAGTTCACTTATGGCCACAAACTCCAGGTACAGAGATGCAAGTTACTACTCTTAGTTCACAGTTAGTTATTTTTGATTGGTTATTTCTTTAGAAATTGTGAAGTTCTGATTTTCTCTGATTCTGGAAAAACCTACCTGTATTTGTCTTTTCCTCAGTATGCTTCAGTATCTGTAATTCAGTAGCCTCTTTTCTAAGTGTTTCTTCTGTACCCTTATATGTTGCTAAAATTAACTAAGTTGCAAGGACTTGTATGTGATCATAAATTTTTGCAATCAGTACAGCAAATGAATATTTTTAAGAAATTTCCACTCCAGGCTGTAACTTAATGTCTGATTTTCTTAGAGAAAAGCATTTATAACTGACCCATTTTGTCTCCAGCTGTCCCTCATGATACAAGATACCTGGCTTTGTAAAATGTTTCATGGACGATGTCTTTGAAAGATTTTGCTAAATGATCCACAATCTTCAAAAATGTCATCCCTCATCAAATATTATTCACGTTTTCCCAGTGCACAGTATATTTCTTCTTCAATAACATGTCATCTTTTTGAAGACAAATAAAATAAATATATTCTCTCCTGTTACAGTGGGAGAATATAAGATACAGGAGTGTCACCATACTTTCAGTTAGCGTAGAACGGGCCAAATCAAACAAACCACAGGGTCCTTTTATCAATCATTTCACTTTCCAGTTTGTATGAAGAAGCTGAAGCTAAGTCATTGAATTGCACAGTCCATGTGTCTCTACCCCTTATATCAAATTTGAGGAAAGTAAAACTGCTTGTTTGGAAAGCTAACTCAGAAAGCATTTTGACTCTCAAAAGGCTCTTCCGTAGGAAAGTCTTCTGTAGGATGTAGGTTAGTTTTAGCTTCAGAGGTTTTTGCAACTCTGGGCTTTGTACTTTGCTGGGGGTTGGTTATGCATAGCCTCCATGAATGGCAATGCAAAAAAAAAAAAAAATCATCAGGTAAGAAAATCTCTTGTTTCATTAGAGGATTATTTTTCTCTTTATTTCAATGAGATCAGTCTGTGTCCTTTTTCAAAAATATGCTGTTTCCATAGTTGCAAGTTTAAATTGCATTTTATGCCATTACCTTTGTTCACACATCTACAAAAATATCTTGCTATTTTTTTTTTAGTTTCAAATTTCAAATAGTGTCTGAGGACAAGCTAAAAAATATTTGCTTTTCCAAATACTGTATAGATTTCAAAAGCTATTGCCTGTCTGTCTAGAACTTATACTCTTAAACCAAACTGTACATTTTTTTTCCTTATGAAACAATAGAAGGCAATAATGTAGCACTAATCTGGCTGGGATTTAGTTATTGATAAACTAACAGAGGTACATCTGTCCTTGTTGTTATAGATATCTTAACACTTTTAAAAATAATCTTTTGGAAGTTTTATGGCCTGTGCAGTCTTTCCTACAAAGGTTCATAAGATTATTCTGATGATTAAATCGTATAGAGCACATTTGTCAATAGTTGTATTGTGACTAGTTGCTCATAAATGAGATCCACTGTGGAACTGAGTAGTACTGCATTTCATTAAGTGCAAGACCATAAGACTTCCTTATTACAAAATACTAGACTTCACAGCTCCTGGATTAAAGTCTTGGATCATTCATGGTGTATGTAAGAAGCAGAGCACAATTATGAGTTCTTAATGCTGGATCTATTTTACGGCTCTGTGCTACAGAAGTTCAATCAATCTGATTCATCACCATGTGCTTTTTACCTGTCTAGCTTTTATAATAATATGCAGTGCTCTGGAAATGTAATTTTTTAGACTCAAAGTCTTTGGACGATATAAATTTTCATAAAAAATTCCCTCTAGTGTATTTTAATCTACTTGCTGAATACATTAAACACATTTGCTAGTTTAGACAGGGAAAATTTTAATTTGTGATTGTGGTTTGTTTTTTTTTTCTTTTCTTTCTGGTCATTTTAGTTCCACAGTTCTTGAAGGCTTTGTTGAAAGGGCGAAACATGTTCTATGTGTACTAACTGCAGCTAGTACAATAAGGTGATATGTTCACCTTTATGATGCTGTAAAGTCTGTTACCTCACCAGTTCTCTGTATGGACATCTTTGCTTTCTTTTCTTATGTTATGGAGTTGTGCTGACACAAACATTTCTCAGTTTTACAGTCCTTACTGTGCTGTGGTTTATGTATTCCATTGCTTTCTGTCTCACTACAAGATTTTATCAACTGGAGGTCTTGTGAGCCAAAGCATTAATTACTTTTAAAATAACATCTAAAATGACAAACTTACACTTTTTAGAGACCAGCATAAGAAAGTTTGCAAGCAGAGTAATAGTGAAAAGTAAAACTTGATAGATTTTGGAGAAATGATATGAAGTAAGTAGGCTGTAAATTTCTAAGGTTGAATGGAACATGCGGCAGATGGGAAGAATCAACTGCATCAGTAAAAGAAGGGGAATGACTAGCAAGGCTGCAGTACTGTTGAAGGTAGATAAGATGGGTGCAATGAACATAAATATGAATGCAAGACAAAAATTTAACTATTTCCAAAGCAGCAGACACTTTCATGCATATAAGGATAGGAATTGGACAGGAATAGTTTGGAAAATGATGAGCCTGTTTTGGTGTATTTCAAAGACCTTTCAGGATTGTTTTCTATGCTTTCCTATGTTTTATTTTTAAAACGTCACAATATGACGTGAACTGTCCTTTGTTCTGCAAATGCACTTTCATAAAGCGTCTATTGTAGGATTCCAACAGGTCAGTAAACCAAACCGATTTCTGTTCCTTCCTACTGCATATGCCTTGCTTATTTGTGCTACAATGATTCCAAATGGCATGTGAATCTTAAACTAAACCTTCTCAGAATTCTTCCATTTCTCTCCCTGTTATGAATCAAATTGGTGAAAAAATCTTTGATCGGGAAGAAATACACTCCAGGTCAGATCAGCAGAAACTGCAGGGTACTCTACGTTTAAAGTTTTTCTCAAAATATTGGAGAAAGTTTTTTTGGCTTCTGATATTTGACTAAATGATGTAATAGTGTTTTTTTGAGCTGTTTGTGACTAAAAGTATCTATTGTCTTTTAACCTAAAATTAGAGGGGACTGAACTTAATGATGTCTCTAGTTATATGTCCTTCTCCCGGCACAGCTCATCAAGTTTATGGTTTTGCATTATTCACAGTCTGCAGCACTAATTATTTTTTTGTCAAAGAAATGAAGACTGATTTCCTCAAGTATTCTTGAAGTTCGAGAGTGCATATCCAAATTCAAAGCTTAATCAGTCATGTTTTGATTTTTCTTGTGGGGCCTGGAATTTTTCCAAGGGTACACTGCTGTTTCTAGGTACCTTTGTGTTCCCATCTTGCTTATGCATTGCAGTCATCAGGGCTTCATTTTGTGGGCTTTTTCTATTTTGGATTTACGAAAATCACCACAAAACTCCTTTCTATACTATTAGTCTTTTAAGAGTATATAGCACATTCTACTGTTCTTACTTGCAGTACCTAGAACTATCCTGTCTGGATTTATTTCTCTAAGTCTTCCTCTGTTTAATCTCAAATGCTTTATTACATGCATTTTGCTTATATTTTTTTCCTTTCTTATGTTTTTTCTTTTTATTTATGCAATTTTCACCCTTTCTATACTCTAAAAATATATTAAAAGACAGTAGCATTCCCATTAGGGAATATTGAAAACACAGCATGTGTGAATCCCTGCCACCTCCGATTGCAAAGGCATTTGGGTTGCAGAAATATCTCCTTTCCAAACTCTATCTGTGCTCAGGTCTAGGTGCAGAGCTCATGATCTTTGTGAGGATCTGCTTAGTCTTGACAAAAGTGATGCAATGTCTAGGCCTGTGATGGGACTCGGAGTGCCTATACAAGAGGCTTTCAAAAGCCCAGCTAAGCAACGTTATCTAGGAAGGCAGTTGTGACTGTGGAAATCTAAACTTCCCTTACATCCTGTTGAATCTAGACTGTTATGGGCATGCCTCTACTTATTTCACTATGATTACAGGAAACTCTCAATCTCTCAGAGTCATGTTTAAGAATCAAATAAAAATTTTTTTAAAGTATAATTTGGCTTAAATTTTATAGGTATTTTTATAGTGCTATAACAGTATCTCTGTAAGCTATTATTTGTGATCTGTACTTGTTTTTTCATATTTGGCAGTGCTAAGTAATGACAAAAAATCATAACGATTTAAGACATCTGATCAAATATGGTATTACATCATATTTTGCTTTGGACAGGAGAAAGCAGGACACTTGGTAATTCAAGAAATCCATTCCACTTCACTGTTTCTGTGATTTTAATTTAAAAATAGAGAGACAAATGTATATTTTATAAATGTATTGAATTCTAGACTTTTTCAAGGGTGGAATTAGAGTACTGTACATACTTCAGTGCCTGGAGTTTATCTTCATAAATTCTTTTAATCATCTAGAAATATTCCAGATTAATCTCTTTCAGTTTACGGAACTGGAGTCTGGAGTCTGTCAGACTCTATTGTCTGTTCAGGCAAAAGAAATGCCCTGTGAAACTGAGAGTAAAAAAATAAAACTACAAAAAAAAAAAAGGTAGAAACCACAAAACCAAAAAGCCCACACTAATTTGTTAGCAAATTGTGAGCCATCATTGTACTTGTAGTTACTAATGGATTGCATCTCAAAGACAGTGACACTCCTAGTACACCAGGTGAACCTCTTTGGGAAGATCTATAAAGTACAAGACACCCAGCTGCCATTTACAAACAATTCCCAGAAAACTCTGTCTCTAATATCTCCGTTCTTATCATCAAGATAAACTTGCAAAATACTTTACAAAGTTGAGGTGCAAACTAGAATGTAACACGATATTGGATACCAAAACCCAGGAGCTTGGCAGACACACTGGTTTATAGCACACTCTGGTATTCCTCTCCCATGGTAACTTCTGTTTATTCTGTAGTCTATAAAATATTTTTTTCACCTACTTATCACCCTCCTCCTCTTTCTGACACATCCCTCCTTCCTTCCCTTCAGCATTCTCTTTACTTCATAGGTACCAATTACCTTTTTTTACAGAGATAGTCTAGTAAATGTGTAGCTAACTAAACTCTGAGAAATTGCTGTGAACATGCATTTAGCTTTGTAAAATAGCTCTTTTTCAGACCCACTGAAGGGCTGGTGTGTTTGAAAGCTTGTCCCTTTATTTATTTTTTTTTTTCCATCTATACAGGCTTGTCTAGGAGAAGATATTTCTTCCTCCCACAACTTCTGGTTTGCATTACCAGCTTGCAGTTTTAACCTCCTATGCTGATGACAATTAAAAGAAGATATGTCCACAGATCCCACAATGAGGTACCTTGTTAGCATGGTACTTTTGCCTATTCCACCTTCAGTCTGTTTACTAAGCAATACGTAGTTAACATGTGATTTATTTTTTTCCCCATGTCTATGAATATTTTTAAGTTTTTCATATACGTATTTTTTGCTCGTTTACTGTCAGATAGTTGAGATTCCTTTCTAAGTTGCAGCCACAAAACTTCCTTTGATATCAAATGGGTCTGTAAATCTTTGAAAGATTTCCCAAAGCTCTTTTAATATTTGAACTGGAAATCTGAGATTTAAGAAACTTTGTTAGAGAACTATTTTCTTTTTCTGATGTCCCCAACTTCAGAATCAATCTGCAGAGACTCTGTGGGTAGTGACTGTTCTTCATTTGTGCTCCTAGTGACCCACGCCGATATCTAGCAATACTTGGCATAACTGTGCATTGCACAAATACCCTGAAAGAAAATTTCCAAAAAACCCTTTGGTGCCCAAAACCTGTTTTGAATCCATGTTTTAATACTTGTAGAGCTTTAATCATTGCATGCAGCAATAATACGTAGGTATTAGCTATTTTTAGGTTGTTTTTTATCTGCAGATCTCAGTGCTTTACAAAGATATTCTGCTATCCTGCATGATAGGGAACTGAACTACAGCGAGACTCAATGATTTCAGATTGAGCCCAGCAGTTCAGTGGCACAGTGAATTCTGAAATGCAAGTCTCTTCTCAGTCCTGCACTCCCAGCTTGGCCATGATCTCTCCTCAGGAGTTTGCTGATGTCAGGTGAACACACGCACACGCGTGCACACACCACTGTGCACGTCCCCGTTAGAATTCTTTGTACTTGCAAATATTTAATTTGCACTGGGTTGAAGATATAAGTAGCTGATTTAGCTTCCCAGGGACAATGGGTCTTGGAAGTGTCAACAGTCCACAAACTACAGAGGTGCTGCAGTTGACAGCCTGAGGTTCAAATAAACCTGCCATCTGATGATACGTGAAAAAAAGGTGCATTGATCCAACATGTCACAGTAAATATTTTCTTTAACAGGAAGAATGGCTACTAAATCCAACAGGAGAACATGAACAAAATAAATTCATAACAGGAGGTGGTTGTAAAAAGTTTGCTCTGGGAGATGATTCTATTCTGCAAACATCAGTGTGCTTGAATTATAGTCCCAGTTTGCAAATGTGTCAGTGAGTTCAGTGATGGTATCACCTTATGTTTTCTTCTGCCTTGATTTCATGGTCAGTGCTAGAAATCCCAAAGAATTTTTTCACCCTCCTTCTGATTGGTTGGGGATTTTTGTTGTTAGTTTTGGGTTGTGGGCTTTTTCATCTTTGATGTAATTCTTGGTTTGGTGTCTTTTGTATTGATGTGTTACTTCACAAGGAGCATTTTCTTTCCACACTTAACAGTTTAATTGCTACTGTAATCTGGGCAAGGATTTATGTAATGAAGTCCTATTCTTATCAGAGTTGACTGAAGCTTTAATTACTTATTGTATCACTTTCAAAATGTTTTTTAGAAAAGAGGATGGATTGGTTGAATAAATAATAGGCATATAGAGAGAGCTTGGGGAAAGCTTTTACAAAATATTTGTCCACATATAAAACAATAATTTTCTTTGACTTCATAACTTCTTTTTTATGTTCTTCCTGGAAAAACGTCCAGCCTAGGAATGGGTTAAATAAACAGGAGTTCTTCTGTATGCAAAACTGATATTATATTAAATGTTTCCCCTAATTTTTTTTATCCTGGCCATTCTTGAAAGCTCTTTACAACTTTCAGAATTCAGCTACTGAAAAACAGTAGTTTTATCATGTGTCCTGTGTCTTGAAGGAATAAAAATGCAGGGTGACTGGTCGAAGTAATAGCCAACCTACAGGTGTTGAGCAACTCAAGAACTAAGATACGGGGATAAGAAAATGCTAAACAGCTACTCTAATTAACAAAGATCCTGAAATCAATTTGATTATTTTTCATTAGTATTTTAGCCAGGTTTGGTCAACTTGGGTGCTGAGGATAAGGCTGATGCAAGAGAACTAGCGAATGTGTAAAATCGGTGAGAGGTGATTGAATAAATAGCCAAGATGCAGAATTTTGGATTGAGATTAAGGTTTTAAATTAACACAAATCCTTGCATATTTACTGTTGTGTGGTTTTGTTTGGAGGGAGCATAGATGAACTTAGGTTTTATTTTTTGTGGGTTTTTTTCAGTGCATTGTTTTGTGTTGGGTTGTGGGGGTTTCTTTTGGGGGAGGGGTGGTGTCTGGTTTTATAATTTACTTTTTTTCTTAGTTGGTTTTGTTGAGGTTTTTTTTAGACATGGACTTTTACTCTGTGATAAAAGGTTAAGGTCAAGTTGACCGTGAACACAGTGGTGGTGAGACCATGGCAAGGTGCAGCAGGGATGCTGGCACAAGTGCTAGAGGGGAGCACTAGGGAACATGTCCCCTCCTCCCTCACCATGGGAAGTTCTTAAAGGCAGGAACTGCTGAGGGAGACAGTCAGGTGTAATTGGAGGAGATGTGACCTAGAAATTGCTGGTGCTCCAGATTTGCAGCAATGAATTTCCTTAGGGGTAAATGAAGCCTCATGCTGGGCTTGTAGAAACTGATTCCATTCAGTTTACTCTTGGGAATTTCCAGGGATTCCTAAGATAGCTCTTGAGTCATTATGTGAGATAAAGGGAGGCTTTTTTTTAAGAACCTATTTACTCGCCACTATTGGAAGGAATCTTGAGTTTAAATATTCCAAGAAGCCTGAGTCTTTCCTTTTCAAATCTCCTCCCAAAGTAAGCCTGAGTGTGGAATATGAGTTTGTCAACATCTGATCCTGAAAAATCCATTCAGGAGCAGTCTTAATTTAAATCCTGCTCCACCTGTGTTACCTGGGGTACTAGCAAGCCTTTTCATCTTTTTCAGCCTCTGTATTGCTTCAAACATATGTCTCATCCCACAGATTTCCAGCTTCATTCAGGTTTTGCCCCCGTTAAGCCCAACAGGAACCTTAGCAGAACTTCTCTCTCTCTTCCCCTCTGTTTCTTTCAGCACTGCAGTGTTTCTCTAATAAAAAGCATAATGCTATTCTCCTCATGTCAGGAACAAAATATTCTATTAAATGTATTAGAAATTAAAACTCTCTGGATTGCCAGTGCAAAAATATGATGAAGACATGCATGACTGAACTGGCAAATGTAATTGAGCTACTGGGAAGTTTAATATTGGAGGTGCTTTGTATTGACTGACAGTACTATAAATGGTGAACAGACCTCTCCAAACATTTACTGGTATTATTCTCCACTATTTAGATTCCTAAGAAAAAGGAAGCTGAGGACAGTGCTACAGAGCCATAAGAAAGAATCTTAAGTGTTTCAAGCCTTTTCCTTTGTCTAATAGGAAAAAAAATATCTCCAGATATTTTTCTAAACAGGCTTCAAAGACAGCATGGACTGATCTTTATCGGTAAAGCCTTATTCTTACAGTAGATAGAGGGGAATTTTAGTAGTACCTTCATCCAAATCCTTTCCCTGAACAGCAGTATCCTCTGTTTTGGCAGTAATGAGCAACTGTATACTTAGCTTGTGTGGAAAAGAACTTTGGAGCTTTTTTTCAACCTATGTCTCTTAATTTGGTAGCAGCATTCAGAATGCACTTACTGCAAACTTCTAGTAGTTAGGTGATCACCTGAACTGTGAATAGCTATTGATCCTGATACAATTAATGCCTTCTGAGAAAGAAAAGGCACTCTAGATCTTACTCTTCAGAAAACGAATCCTTATTGATAGAGCATCCTCACTCTCCTTTCTCTCTGGCTATTCATTTGAGCTTTGGCTTTACTTTAGAAGTCTAATTTTTCCATGAGAGACTGAGAGTGCTTCCAGAAGACTTAGTGCTTCACAGTTAGAAGCTTCCTGAGAAGTGAGATATGAGGATTTGAACATTTGAAAACCAAGTAAGGAATTGAAACCCCTGTCACCTGAAATGAATACTTTAATCACCAGCTCTTGTGTAAAAGAAGAGGCATCATTCTTGCCAGTCATCTTTTGAAAGAGATGTATACTTCTGTTGTTATTACTGTATTTATATAATATATTAAAAATTGGTTTAAGCTTCCATCTCTTTGGTTTGGGAGGTTAATTTTTACAGCCCAGTAAAGTTATCAAGCACCTGATGGCCATGAGATTTAGGGCACCTCCCACCTTGATGTTTCCTATTGGCGAGTTTTGTTGGCCTCTGCTCTGTGAACTGACTCTTCTAGGGGGGTCTAATAATCTTGTAGTTAGCTATTTACCTGTGGCACTGGTTTTCTTTGAGGTATAGGGGCCTGAAAATCAAGTGTTGCATAGCCAAGCACTGCACACAGAATCACAAAATTGTTTATTGGAACAGACCTTCAAGATCAGGTCCAACCATCAACCCAGTGCTGCCAGGTCACCACTAAACCATGTCCCTCAGCACCACATCTATGTGTCTTTTAAATACCTCCAGGGATGGTGATTGCACCACTTCCCTGGGCAGCCTTATCTACACATTGCCTTGTAGATATTTCCCAGGACTTCAAATAGCTATTTGAAATCATAGGAGCAGAAGGAAAGAAAAAAATTTTAACCCCACCTACGATATCTTTCAGTCAACATTGGGATATTCTGCAGTAGTTAGTGAGTCTTCTAAAATGCTATTTAAAAATGAGCTACTTATTGGAAAAGCAAAAAATAAGCAAGACTGCAGATCTTGTAAAATGCTTTCGTTTGTAAGGAAAGCCCACTTTCTGTGGGCAAGGGGGAGGGGAGTGAGTTTCCTCCAACCAGCACAGCTCCATCAAATGCAGTATTACTCCAGTAATGATTGTTATGCCTAATAATCATGGACAGCAACTTGATTCATCCCAGGAAGTACACAAAGAAAAGCAGCACTGCAGTCTCTAAGATACGAAGCTTTCTCTGTTAAATTTGCCATGGATGGTTGAATTCGTCAGTTTGCATGTGTCTTTGACTGATACATCATGCTGGATGCTTTAGGCAAACACACACTAATTAGTAGAACAAATAGAAAACCCTGAGGATGCCCATGCTTAATGACATTGCCTATATTCTAAACCCTCGCTATGACAAATTACTCATTTCATGGCTGTAGGCAGTGCAAGTTAATTTATCTGTATCAGTTGCTAAGTTAAGTATTCACTTTTAACAAGACACACTGTATTATACCTTTCTAGGAAACTTTCCAACACTTTAGCCTTTAAACAAAAAAAGAAACTAGAAGTAACAGGCCAGGCCAATTCAGGAATAAAAACAGTAAGAGGTATAGAATCTGTTGTAAGTTTAAAGAGTAAATAGATGGTGATGAATTAGTTAACTTTTTTAATTAGTTTGGCATGGTATAAAACCCCCAAAATGTGAACAGAACTTGAAATGAAACCCTTGGAGAAGCACTGACTTAGAACCCAGAATGCTGACTCAGAGCAAAGGCAGATTGTGCAGAAGTGTGTGTGTGGTTCCTGCGGTGAATGCTTCAGTCAGGTAATTGCTTTTCAGTCAGTCTCAGCAGCAGAAATGAGAAGTCAAGTATAGAGAATGAAGCAAATTCACAGGCATCTTATACCAGTATGTTTACAGTTGTCATTTTCAGTTGTGTGTTGTTTTGCTTTTCTTCACTGATAAATTTGCCTGAAGAACATGGATAAAGTGAACCTTCTCATACAACAATTGATATTAACATAGTGGTCAAATGATACTCAAGAGTCTTGTGACATTGGTGGACGATCCAAAATTCTTGGAAATGGTGCTTAAATGCAGCTCTATTCATCAATCTGCTAGTCTTGTCCCAGAGAAAGTGTTTAGAAAGGAGTTTGTGTGCTCCTCTACACCTGGCATCCTGTAAGTAATCAGGTCCTGATCAAGGGCGTACCTTTCCAACTTTCTACTCCACTTACAAAGCAGTGGAGGAAGGGACAGAAGAGCAGGATTTGGGGATCAAGACACGGGAATTAGGGACCACAGGGGTCTAGGTTTACTTTTTTTCCACTACTGTAAACTTCTTTTGTGGATTTAGAGCAGTCATTCAGTGTCATTTGTGCCTCAATGTGCCTTGTACAAAGGCGAAATAATGAGCCCCGCGCTGTCCTTGCTTTCTTCTTTTTGTGTCTGCTTGGGTTTTTCTTAAGTGTCAGAGCAGACCTCTCACGTTCACGTACGTGAATTGCGTCCACAGCTGATGTGTGTCCATGGTGTCCTCGCACGCACACTTGCATAGACTGCATCTCTGATGTGCACAGTTGCAGGCTGATGTCGAAATGAAGCTCATGTTTCCGGCACATCCACGTCCCCGCATCTCTCCTCTGGTACTCGCGATGCTTACACCCGAGAAGCTGCAGCCGATGCTCCTGGCTTGCTAAGCGGTTGTCTTGGTCCGTCTGCACCGATGTAGTTGAGAATGTTTACTGTGTCTGCTGGTTTGGCAAAGATGGAGGGGGGAGGAGGGGTGTCGGGAAATTCTTTGAGCCTTGTTATCCCTACAGCAACTATAGACTTTGGCAGGAATGCGGGTCATTAATTTCAGGTCTGTGGGCTTAGCCCGAACGGCAGCAGCTCTCTCGCCGCTGCGCTGGATGTCTCGGAGACAGCAGCGTCCCCCGCGCTCTCACCGAGCCCTGTGAATTCAGCTCGGTTAAATAAACATTACCGAGCTGCTAATCACACGCTCTGAAACAAAACAGCACTTCACTTCGGGATCTGGGCAAGATCAGACTTCCCTCCCTTCTCCCCTCCTCTTCTCTCCCCTCCCCTCCCTCTCTGCCCCCTCCCTGCTTTTCC
>JANHFX010068624.1:0-22523 GCA_027560015.1 Chloroceryle amazona
GACGTGAGGGTGGCGGGGGGGGGGGGGCGGCCGGTCGTTGGTGGGTGCGCCCTCGGGGCGGCGGGGGAGGGGCGGGGGCGGCCGGTGCCCGGCGAGACGGGGCGGCAGCGTTGTGGAGGAGCGGGGTGGGTTCTCCGCCGGGTCGGGAGAGCCCGTGAGGCGTCTAAGGCGGGGGGTGGGCTCGCCTGAAGCTAGCGGGAGCTAAGGGGAAGGGAACCGAGAGAAGGCCTTGGGCGCGGGGAGTACGGCCTGAAGGTGGCGGCGGCCTGCCCAGCCGCGCGGCTGAGGCCTGCGGCGGGGGAGGGTGCGGCGCCGGGGGAAGGCGCCCGGTCCAGCTTTAGCCCGCCGAGTTAGGCGGAGCCGCGGGGGCCTAGCTTGCGGCCGCCGGCGGAGGGGGGTAGTCCGTAGGCAGGACCCAGGGAGGAGCGAACGGTGCGGCCCAGCCGTGCCCCCCGTGTCCCCGGCCCGGCGCCGCCGGGACTCGACTCGTCTCGCCCCCGCAGCGTCGCGTCTCTCCCGCGTGGTGGAGCGGGATTCGCAGCCGGCGAAAGGATTCTTTGGGTGTAAAAATCCTGGTGAAAGGCCAGTCGATTCTTAATTGGAGCCATTGTCTGCCCCACGTGTAGGCCTTAGTGAGGTTTCGTTTTGCTGTCTATTTGATCGTTCCCAGGCCGAAAGCGACACGGTAAAGTAAACAAAGAAGTGAGGTGAAAAATTTGAGCTAGTTCGTCAATATAACAATTCACTACGTCTTTTTCATTCTGCAGCGTATAAACCGTTTTTTTTTTCTAAAAGGACTTAATGACCATTTACACGTGAGGGAGGATAATTGACTAGACAGTTTACCAGTAGTGACCTTCTTCCGCTGATGGGTGGTGCTGGAATGAACATCTAACTATGCCTTACCCATCATGCATGGGGTAGCCTAATTTGTGCAGGGATAGGCAATTGCAGTGTTGAAATAGAATTAGAGGTGGAAGGCATGTGGTGAGAGGATAATGCTCTGTACTCAGCACAGGCAAGTAGAAGTGTTTGGTATTTTTTTACTGAATTCTCATAAGGGTATCTGTGCCCTCTAAGAATGAAAAACAGTTGTTTTCGACTTGTGTAATTTGTGCTGTTCAATGTTAATTTATATAGTTTAGACATCATGGAATGTACAGTTTCCACCTGCCTGCAACAGCCAGAAGTTCAGCTCAGTTGTTACTGAAGGGTTTTATGATTGCTTTATTAATCTGGCTATATAATGGTGTGGGACGCTAAACATAAATAGGTGATAGTTTGGTCAAAAAGGGCCGAGAGGAGAGGCTTTGACACCAGATAGTTGAAGTAACTTTTGTTCAAGTTCTAATATGGGGCCAGTGGAGACTTTTCATTCTGGGTCTTTCTGATTAAATGGATAGCAGTAGCTTCCCTTTGGACCATGAATAGTCTTAAAAGTTCTTCTAAACTGGAATGCTGTTATCAGCAAAGACACAAGTGCTCTTGCTTTTTAAAGATTGCCATGCAAGCTCTTTTTTCCAATTAGATAATGTTATGTGGGTTTTCAGTTCAGTGTTCTGTGGGTTTTTTTCTCTTGGTTAGACCCTTGAAATATGTGGGGGAAATCCATTTTTCTTACAGAATATGAAGACTTGTGGAAGATTATGCTCTGTCACTGATGGGTAATTTGTCCTATAAGACTTTTAGTTGTAGGTTTTTCGTCCTTACTGGGGTTTAGAATATTTGGCTTCTAATATCCACATTCTAATTTTGTTTCATTATTTCCTTATCAAACTTTATTACTTGTTTACATGCAGAAATACAGAGTGTTTCAAGATAATCAGTAAAGAGAAGTAACTGCAGGTACAAAAAAAACCCTTATTTTTTCCAGTACAAAAAGGAAAAGTTGTGATCTCTGTAGAGCTTTGTTTGTAAAGCTCTTTTAATGTTGTAGTTCTAAAGAGCTAGTTTAGATGATTAATTGCACAGAAGTAGCTTTTGAAAAATCCATCCTTAAGAACCAGTGGTTTAGCTGTTTGCAGTTGCATCGCTGTAGCTTTTTAAAATGTGTATAACTAAAAAAAAAATAAACACCCTGTAATGTATTAATATCTGTCCTCTGATTGTTACTAGTAGGTGTTGAGGTGAAGTGGGGGAGAAATGAAGTCTTTACTCAGAAAAACTCCAATTACAGGAAAAGTCTCTGCCTGGTCTGTTATTTGTTTTCATCCTCTGAAGTACAAGCATAACATATTAAGTACTGCTGTAGAAAAAGTGATTGTCTGAGGGTGAAAATACTGGTCTAAAAACCAAAACAAACAAAAAAACCCAGAACAAAGAAAAAAAAAAATTCTGAAAAATCTCTTCTGGATATTTGGCTGTACTTAGTCCTCCTACTGTTTTAGAACAATGAATTTAAATAAAAATTATCTGTACATTCCTGCATATGTAACTCATAGACTGAGTTCATCGTGAGATTAAATCTCTTCCATTATTGGAAAGTAAAGGAGAATAAGATGATTATTGGGAGCTGGGGTTGAATGAGAAGCTGTGGCAGCCATTTTGTTAGTAATGTATTGCTGTGGTTGAGGTGAAAGACAAATGGCTTGAAACTTAAATTGTTATATTGTAGGTTTTGAATGTTTTTTGTGGAGTAAGGGATTTTAATGGAAGTCCAATGTGATTCTTCCGGTAAGTTGAGGAAGACAAACAGGAAAACTAGTTCTGCCTATTATGTGCTGTAGTTGTGTCTAAACCCAAGTGTAGTCAATTTATCTATTTAGTAAGGTCAGAATTTTTTATCTATTGTTTTAACATATGAGTGATTTCAAAACACTGATTTTTCACACTTTGCTTTATTAGCATTTTCTCTATTTCTGAAGACAGTACTGGAGTTTTTCAGTAAAGAACTGATTAATAAAGATTGAAATTAATTTTGTACCTCTTGCAACTAGGCATACAGAAAGCTGGCCAAGGAATACCATCCTGATAAGAATCCAAATGCAGGAGACAAAGTAAGCCTTTTTTTTTTTTATTTCCCCAAGTCCTTAGTTTTGTTATTACAGTTACATCTAAAGGACCAAATACAGGTGTTGGGGGCTCGCTGTTACAAGCTGTGAAGTCGGATTGGTTGAGAAGGTAATGGTGAGGGAAGAACTGCCGCTCTTCATCTGCCAAGATGATGTCAGCTGGCACTGCTGTCTATGTAGGTATTTGAAAAAGATAGGCACTCAGTTTTCCAAGTTTTTCCAATGTGGAAAATGTATGTGTGGAGGTTCTTGAAACTGCTGCAGCATAAAACAAATTACGTATGTGGGAAGGTTGAATTGGATTTGTTATGCTGATAGCAATTAAAAAATACCAATTACATTGACTCAGAGGGTTGTCTTGAACAGAAGCTCTAATGGTTGCTTAGAGGTGAGCAGAGATTACCATGAAAAGGTGCTCAGTTGTTTGGAGGACAAATACATTAATGTGCATTTTAGTAAGTTGCTTAACTGCTAGTGTATTTTAAGCGCCTAACATCTTGAAATCTTGCGTAACTGCAGGGTTTTTGCCTCTTGGCTACTGCAGGGTTGTTTTTTTTCAAACAAACTGTCCGATGCTATGCACAGTAAAGAACAAAGATGATAAAGTTTTACAGTAAATGCCATCTTTTAAGAGGTAACACAACTATGCCCAAGTCTAACTTTTAAGTCTTGCATATTAGAATGAGGGTGAAAAACTGTTAATTTTCTGTACATTCTTATTAGGGTGAGAAAGGGTAGTAAAATGCTCCCTTGAAGTTTTAAATTATCATGCACTAATTTGAGTCTGTTCCTGTTCTAGTTCAAAGAAATAAGCTTTGCCTATGAAGTATTGTCAAATCCAGAGAAACGTGAGTTATATGATAGATATGGAGAACAGGGCCTTCGAGAAGGTAGCGGTGGAAGCAGTGGAATGGACGATATTTTCTCCCATATCTTTGGTGGTGGATTGTTCAATTTCATGGGTGGTCAGAGTAGAAGTCGTAATGGTAGAAGAAGAGGAGAAGATATGATGCATCCACTCAAGTGAGTATCTTGACACTGCAAGTACTTTCAAGCTCTCCTGAACAGTACTTGTCCCTGCTAATGTATATTCCTGATATGCTTCCCAGTTGCAGTCTGCAGCTACTTTTCAGACTTGCATGTTGTGTGTAACCCAGGAGGCAGTCATCTTGAATTGCTTTTCATGATTGGTTAATCTCATAGATTACCTTATATTTTGCTTTGCCTGTTTGTTAGCATTATTTTCATAGGTTTTGCTCCATAATTATGTTTGGAAGTTTTAATCTGAAAAAACATTCAGCAAACAAGTATTGCTCATTAGCGGGATTCTTAGGGAAGCAGAGGTACTAAGACTCTGAAAAGACTTGCATTCATAGTGTAATACCAGCTGGAACCTAAGTTGAACTGCACAGTTTTTATGATTTAGGGTCAGAACAGCCTGCTAGACCTGTAATAGATGTTCTCTGTTAACCCCCCTTCCTTCCCAATGGGATAGAGAAAGGGAATGAAGGTAGAGAGACTCATCAGTTTGAAAATGAAACCAGAACAGCTTTAATGAAAGTAGTAAGAATTGAATATATACATAAACAGTACTGAAACCAACCCTCCTGATGGTAATTACATCACCTTCACCACTGTTGCTGTGGAACTGGCACCAGGAAAGTCCCAGACTGGGCCCCGTGGTAAATGGAAACTGTGTTCAATAGCTGGATTCTGGTACTGGATTTAGAAAAACACAGATCAGGTTCAAAGGCAGAATGGACAGAGTCCCTGTCAGATGCCAGCCAGTGAAGTGAGCAAGAAGCTGCAAGAGGACCTGAGCTGAGCAGGGCAAGGCCTTCATGATCCCTCAGCTCTACACCAAATACCTTGCTGGTCAGTTTGGGGTCACCTGTCCTGGCTGCTCCTCCCTGTAGGTGCAGCCTTTTACTTCTTGTACCCCAGCATGATACACAAAATCCAGCAGTGGCCTTGGTCTGCACACCAATCCTTGGTAGTAACTCTAAACATGGGGTGTTATCACTGCTAGAGGCAGACACTGTCTGTGAAAACAGGCTGCTAAATTCAGACAGTGCAGTGAGTTAGAAGAACTGAGCTGATAAGGAAAATCACTTAATAGAATTAGTTCTGTTCTCACTCAAAGCAGGACAACAATTAATGGAAAAGTGTGTGGTGGGTTTGATTTTGATCTGTGGGGGGGGGTGTTTGTTTGGGTTTTTTAAGGCATGCTTGAATGTTGCATCTAATTGTGTTTTGTAGACCTCTGCTTGCAGTAGTTTCTGGCTTTTTGCTGGCTGAGCTGGTCCTTTCTAAGTTACCAAGTTAAGCTGCATCTTTCCTGTAGTTGGCAAACTGTGCTTAGTCTGTTTGCATTTACGTGCTTGCTTAGTTCAGTAGCTAGTAGTGCAGGCTTTATTAGTAATTAGCTTTGGTTTTGTTGTTGTTATTAAGCACTGATGCCAGGCAACCTTTCTCAATACATTAAGTTTCTCTCCACTAACAGGGGAGAAACAATAAATAGGTTCATAAACTTATATTACTGTATGAAGGTTACTGGAGTTTAACAGTGTATTTGAGCTTCTAAAGAAATCTAAATACAAACAAATCTAAAGACAGGGGCCTTGGGGACATGCTAACCTCTCTCCACTAAACTGTGTCAAGTGGAAAGCCCAATGCAGTAGTAAGTATTCTGTGTGTGTTCTTCTGTGTGCGTGCTATAAATATTGCCAGGACTGTAGTTTATCTCACCTGCCTGTTAGAGTTAAAACCAACAAGACCAGCTATGATTATATAATAAATCCAAAACCACTAGATCAGCTTGTTTCCTATTGAGGAACACAAGCAATCCTATCTGGTTTGTTCTGATTAAATTACAGTTTTTCTCTGAAATTAATGTGGAGGATTACATGTGTATATTCATAGGTATGTAATAGTTTTTAATGACTCCTTGTGAAAGCTAAAATGGTGCTTTAAAATCTTATTTTAATAGCAGATTTAGTCTTTTTATGAAGATCTGTTTTTCTTTTAATTGGTCCTGGACAAATATGTTAATTTCATGGGGAAAGTTCTTATATGGTAATCCAGAAGAAATCCTTTGTTTTGTAGAGTCTCTTTAGAAGATCTGTATAATGGAAAGACAACTAAACTACAACTTAGCAAGAATGTCCTTTGTAGTGCATGTAATGGGTAAGTTTGGTGGTTTTTTTGAGTTTTCTAGTTGCTGCTTTGGCATGTAGTGTAATGAAGCATCTCCTGTGTCAGATCTTTATCAGTGTTTGACTTAGGGGAACCTGCTCTGACTAGAAAATTGTTGAATGATACGATTGATGGAACTATTCGAGGGCTTTGCATGGGGGGAAGAGGGAAGAGAAAACTGAATTACAGTTGGCAGTGCAATTAGGCATGTTAACCTACTGAGGTAGGTTGGGTGTTTTTGTATGTCTCTGAAAAACAACTTTCCATGCAACTGATGCTTTCTATTCTAGGCAGGGAGGGAAAGCTGGAGCTGTTCAGAAATGTAATGCTTGCCGAGGTAGAGGTGTACGTATCATGATCAGACAGCTGGCTCCTGGAATGGTTCAGCAGATGCAGTCTGTATGCTCTGACTGCAATGGAGAAGGTAGGCCAAATTATTCTGTGTTTCTAAATGCACTTAGTTGGATTCAGCTTCCTGGTTAAATCACCGGAGGAATTTATCTAGGACAGTTTTGCTTCCATCTAGTCAGTTGGTTCTTGATCTAATGTCAGTATGGGTAAATTGTTTTACTTGGAACAAGAGTGGGATTTACAGTGTTTACTGTACTGAAAAGCAGGCTGGAAGCTTGAACAGTAGGGATTGATTGTTTTTAAAAACACTTAGCAGTAAGTAATATTCACGTCTGTTATGCTTGTGTTAAAGTAAATACCAAAGGTTTTGTAGTTTTAAGAGCTTTTTGTCTTTTTTTTAGTGTTCTAATATCCAAGGACAATTTGTAATTTTCCATTAAAAAATGGAAACATAAAGTTGGCTTTTAACTTCTTCCAGTTAAGATGATACTCTTCGCTGAGCTTGTGTTTGGGGAAACAAGTTCAGCACATGATGTGCATTTCATGCGCAATTTGAAGCATAGTAATGTCACATTGTGGATGATTTTACTCTTCACAGTACTTATGAATTATACAGTTGTATTTTGTGTCTGGTCAAAACATTTTGTAAATTGTCTTTGAATATCTCGTTTTTACATTTTACATACCTGACCTACCTATTTAGTAGTTTTAACTGCATCATAACATTGTTTTGTTTCACAGAAAGGTGGCTTAAGCAGCAAGTTTAATGTCTTAAGCCAAGTTTATCTCTTTGTGGCACGTAGAGCAGTATTGGAAATAAGTGCTGCAACTGTACAGTGTATGTGCTCTGATATTTTGGTTACTCTGTACATGACAACAGCTTACTTGAAAAATAAAGATGAAGCAGAACAGAGAATTTTGGATCATCCTTCAGTTTACTGAAAAAAGTAATTGCCATGCTAGAGGTGGACAATAAAAAAACTATTCAGTTTCACAGTATAAAAATTAAATCCCTTATGTGTCAGAAAACATTAGATCCCTCTATGGGAAAACCTCTATATTGCTCTTGCATGAAATTGTGATTTGACCAGCTATGTCCCCCCATTTTGTATGCAAGACTCCAGTTCTAATGGCTGCATTTACATAGTTCTTTGTGGTGGTGGTATACTGCAAAAGATGGCTGTCAGAGAACAGAACCTGGTAATCCTTTTTCCGCTGTTAACAGCAGTGGAACTAAGCTTTCTAAATTTAATCAAATAGTGTGAAATTTCTATTCTGATTTTGAAGGGAGGGGAGAATTTCGCTTTGGTTTTAGCTTTGTCCGTTCTCTTAAGAGCGGTCCTCCTCCAGCATAACAAGGAATGAAGTAGGCTTTTTTTCGTAAGAGTACTGAGTTGAGTGGTAAGGATACTGGAGTCAGATTAAGACTAAAGGAACACTAGAAGCTGTAGACAATCTTGTTTCACCTTTTGCTAAAGTACTCCCTTTGCAAAGCCTTTGATAAGGCAGCTTGGAAGGTTACACGGATCTTTGTATCGTTCACACCCCCCCCTTGTTTGTTTTTTTTACTTTCCCCTCTTCCAGACAGGGTAAATTGAGCCTGGCTTTCCTCTTAATGAGAATTTCATAAAGCAACATCTAAATCAGTAGTTGTTGCATGTATTCTTCAGCCTACTTCAAAAGAGGTTTTTTGGTTGTTTGTGTTTTTTTCAGAAGCAGGTACAATTACAAGACTCTCTGAACTAAAAATTTGTCTGTCTTTAGGTGAAGTAATCAATGAAAAAGACCGCTGTAAAAAATGTGAAGGGAAGAAGGTGATCAAAGAGGTAAAAATACTTGAAGTCCATGTAGACAAAGGCATGAAACATGGACAAAGAATTACTTTCAGTGGAGAAGCGGATCAGGCTCCAGGTGTGGAACCAGGTGATATTGTCCTCTTACTACAAGAAAAGGAGAATGAGGTAACGCTTCTGAGTTCCCATTTTAAATGCCTTTTTATCCTAGTCTTTACATGATAGAGATGGCTCTTCATTTTTAAGTAATTCATGTAGTTGCAACTCTGGGAGAGATGGTGAATAGCTTTTAATAGATTTATAGCAAGTGAGCCAAAACAACCTTTGTAGCCAGAGGTCACGCAGATTCTGGTGCTTCCTAGTACTAATAAAAGGTATCTTTCTCGGGTAAGCTGTTCAATACAGTGGATGCATGCAGTGAAGAGCTCTTCAGGGTGTTAACTTCTGTCTGCTTTGCTTGTGATGCTAAAAAAAAAAAACACAAATGCTATATGTTGCTTTTTTTAGTGTCTTGTGATGTGGCAGGGAACTCTATTGGAAGTACCAAGTTGGTACTTGCTATTTCTGCTACTCTGGTGGAAATATAACACAGAATGCTGATGTTCCTGATTTATTTAACAAAGCAAATGAGTTTACTTCATGCTAATTTGTTGGAGCTTATGCTTTCTGTATTCTGGAGTATATACATTGCACTTTTGAATTAAATGTTGCAATTTATCTTTCTCTGTTAAAACTCCCTTAGGACAGAATTGAGAACTACTTTTTTTTAATGCTTTTGTTTAGAAAGGCCAGGTATTAATGGGATGAAATAAGTAGTTTGAATGTTGAACTCTGAGAAAAAACATGGACTTGAAAGGGGTGGGGAGGAAGCTCTGTTGCAACAAAAAAAAAGAATTGAGTGCAAATTCTAATTCAAGTCACATATTAAGGATCTAATGTTCATTATCTGAAAAATAGGTACTTTGTAAGCTTTTCAAAGCTGTGTCAAGGACTGCTAATTTGTCAATCAGGTTTGCACAGCTCTTTACACATTACTCTCTCTTCCGTAATACGTGATGAATTGTGGCATCACAGTTGATTTTGACTATGATAAGGGAGAATGGGTCTGTAAGCATACAGAACTGTCAGATGTGCATGACAGCATCAAATTCCAGGTGGCGGATGCCACTTTGTCCTAGTCTTCTAATGAATTACATACAGTTCTATATTACTAACAGTTCTTAAAGTATCTTGTGTGCTAGTGAGTAAAACCAGACTGACTTCTACTGAGCTCTTGAAATTTCCCTGGAGGGGAGTCAATGGCTCTGCCAATGGCTGAAGCTTGTATTTACTCTAAGCATATCACTCAGGATTCTTAATCAAAGATCAATTATGACAGCTGTGGATTAATTAACTGATCGAAGCCCTGCTGCAGATGAAGTTACCTGAAGCAGATATGCATGATGACTAGTTAAATGTTGAGAAATAATGGTGGATTTTGTTCAGGGGAAGTAGTGTCAAACAAAAGTTTTGTTTATAGGTTGCTTGTGTAGGAGATCTTGGGAGTGAGCACTGCTGCTCTCCAGGCCTTGTTTAATTGGAACCTTACATCATAGTATATAGTGTGGTTTACCTTGTCTTAGATGACACTTTAATCAGGCACAAACTTTCCAAGCATGTTAAGCTACTTGAATGAACAGAATCAAGTTAACTTTGTACAAAGGCTGTTGCTCTGACATTTGAGTCTTGTGGAGATATGACACAGGACTAGGAAATCCATCTCCTGGGTTTGATTTTTCAGGTGTTCCAGCGGGATGGGAATGACTTGCATATGACGCACAAGATTGGGCTTGTTGAAGCACTGTGTGGATTTCAGTTCACATTTAAGCACCTTGATGGACGTCAAATTGTGGTTAAATACCCTCCTGGAAAAGTAATTGAGCCAGGTAAGCTTGATGTGAGGAGGACTTCTTCCACTATGCTTCTGTGATCCTGAACATTTAATCCCATTTTTGTTGTCCTGTTAACCGAACATAGTTTAGGGAAATGAATTGCGTAGAGAAAGATTGTTCTGAAGCAGTCTTCTCTGTCTTGCTGCTGTTTGAATTACAGGTTGTGTTCGTGTAGTCAGAGGTGAAGGAATGCCACAGTATCGTAATCCTTTCGAGAAGGGGGATCTTTACATTAAATTTGATGTTCAGTTTCCTGAAAATAACTGGATTAGCCCAGAAAAGCTTACAGTAAGTAGTTTTTCAATCATAAATTTGGTGGCCTTATTTGACAGTGTATGGAAAGTGTGTGTGTTGTACCTCGTGCTTACTTCTCAGTGCTTAAATTTAGATGCAAGTACTGCTGTTCTTTTACCGTATGGGCATTGTGTAACTTGAAGATACCCACTGGAATATGAGTTTATGGAAGCTGTATTTAAGAGCTGGGCAGGTGTTGGGCTGATGAGGGCAAGAGGAAGAATCTTCCCGGTGCCGTGTGATAAGTTTTCAGAGTGAACTGTATTTACTGATTGCCCTTTTTGTTGATGATATGTGGAGCTCTTTAAGTGATTCTCTTGAAGTGGCATCTTCCAGTTGGTACGAGTACTTCAGATACTTGTAAATTAGTATGCACTTCAGGGTTCTGTTCTCATCAGCTTAGAATTCTAAACCAAACTTGCTCTGAGAGGGAGTCGTGAAGCTGTGGGGAAGACGGTCGCTTCATTTAGCAGCTAAGGATGCAGTACTGAATACGCTTCTTTTTGTTTGGGACAGGAACTTGAAGATCTTCTGCCAGCTAGACCAGAATTTCCCAATGTAATTGGTGATGCAGAAGAGGTAGATCTTCAGGAATTTGATACCACTCGTGGTTCAGGTGGTGGCCAGAGACGTGAAGCTTATAATGATAGTTCTGATGAAGAAAGCAGCCATCATGGACCTGGGGTACAGTGTGCCCATCAGTAAACGTTTGTCTAAAGTTGCACAAGGATTTTCTTTCAAATTTTGCCTGACTTGTTTTAAACAATCCAGATGGATTGTATAAGTAATCCAGATGAACCAATGGACATCTATTGCTGTATGTGTAACTTTTAAATTGGTCTATAGTATCTACAGAGTGTAATTTAAACTAACCACAAGCTTACATCTTCATTTTGACTGTGTAGCAGAATAAAGCACTTGAAAGGAAGACGAGACTCCTTTTCACATGGGTTTTAAGTTTGTCCTTGTATCTGTGCTTGATTTTTACCAGTTTTGTGTAGATTTTAAGTTTCATATTTTAAATTCAAATTCTACATTGTAAAGTTTGTGTACAATTTGTCCTGAGGCTTGGTATTTGGCTGCACCTGCATAAGCTGCTACAAGTAGAATAAAGAATTTCATAGCCTGTATCTATCATCTAGATGCATGGTAAATGGGCTTTGCACATAATGGGTTTAGAGCTGACTGGGAACAATGGAAGACTAAATTAGAAATGGTTGTAAGTTTTTTCTACCATCTTGTGAACGGTTTCTGAAATTAAATAAAAGCAGTTGGTGTATAATATATTTCTTTTGCCTTAACTCTTACTTTTCCAGTGGCTTTAACTATCCTGTGTACAAAGAAACTATGTAGATGGTAGACAGTTTATAAACACAGGGAGGCTGAAGCTGCTTTAAGACCAGGTTGCAGCTAGATAACAGTTGTGCCACATCTAGAAGTCTTACCAAAAGGAGATATGACTAAATGGACACGGGGAAGGCTGCGGCCATGTCCCCTTTGTATGATGGCAACAAAAGGATGCAAGAGTCTAATTAGAAGATAACAAAACCTTTTGAATGAAGATGATTAAATACCAAAATAATGGTGATGTCTTTCTCTTAGCCTCTGAATCCAATTCAAAGCCTGATTCAGCCTGATTTCCCAGAGGAATGTTTCCAGTTTTAAAAAAATATGTTAAAATGAACATTATACCTGGCAACTTGTGGTTGCATTAGCACAGTAAAGAGATTGAGTTTTAGTGTTGTGCTTGACAAAAACTTTTGACCTGGAAATAGAGTAAATGTAGATGGTTTTGTTACTTCTCCAGTAGTTTGCACTTTCTAACTATTAAGACATCATCTCCAGCTTCAGTTCTGTTCCTTTTTATAGGATTCTATTTGGTAAGAATGCCACAACAAAGCAAAAATGTGACCTTAAATAATTATCAGGTACAGTTATCAAAGTGTTTTGTTATGATGTTAAGGAACTGTGCATTAACTTTGGTTGGTAAGCTGCTTCTTTATAGTGAGGTTTCTCTCCCTGTTGAAGTGATGCAGTTGAAAGATGCCTCTACTTTTCTTTACAAATCTGAAGTGTGACTTGTTTAATTATTGCTCAGATAGTTGTTGACACTTTACCAATGAACCTGGAGGGACAAACTCCAAGGGTTTCCATGTGCTTGGGTAGGCATTGGCATTTGAGTGTTGCTGAACATCATTGTTGTAGACTAAAACTGAAGCAAGAATAAATACTCTTTGACCTGTATTTCAGTATTGACTTATGCTGTGACAGTCTCATTTAGTGAATCTTTCTCATTTATTTTTCATTTACTAAAACTTCATGTTGCTTTTCATGAAGCCATGTTTACATACTGACCCTTTCTCATGGTTTATTTCTCCCAGAAGCCAAGTCATTTTAACCTGTAATGCTTAAAGAATTATACCACCCGTCTTCTACTTTTTAGTAGCTTTGGGATCTGCCTCCTTGGCAAACAGTACATACACCTTTTTACTTCCATACTTACAAAATGCCTCTTTTTGGGGGAGGGAGTGGGGAATAAAAGAAGTTGCCATCAATCTATAATGTGCTGAAGTGAAGGGGTGGAGGAGAAGTTGATCACAGTATGTGGTGCGAGTTACTCTAGTTCTGTTCAGTCCTGAAATTGCAGTAATTCAGGCTCCTGGCAGCAAGCACCACCTTTAAAGGAGTGGTGACTACTGAGTTGCCCTTCAGGGTATCTCCTGCTCCGTTAAGAGGTTTTTCTACAGTACAACACTCAAGGAATGTCACAAATTAAAGGAATGTCACAAATTCACAATTGACACTGTCTTAGTTTCAATATTTAAGTTGCTGGTACGGTTACTAATGCTTTATTAGTTTATTGACTAAGGTTTAACATATTTAGTGCAGCTTTAACTGGGCCATGGTGTGACTCTCCCATCAATAATCAAATAAACAGGAGTTGTGTCCTCAGATACAAACAGCTGTAATTCACACACTTTCATGTTAGAGGCAGTACTATAAACAAAGGAGTATTCTGGGTGTTAGGGGAGGAAGGAAATGTGATCACCAGAACTGTATTAGAACTACTTTTTAATTGACACTTTGCTCTTTAACACTGGCTGCAAGAAGCTGAAAGGAGAAAATGTCAGGAAGTCTCCTCTAGCTTAATTTGTAATGGGTCTTTTCCCATATACTGTTGACTCTTCCAGGATGTCTTACCTGTTCTCTCAAAAGTGTTTGATTTACTAAGTTCACAATTTTTTCTTCAGATCCTGACAGGGGTGTGGCTTGCTCTCATGAACAGTATGGTGATGTTCTTTTGAAAAGTAAGTCTACAAAAGCTAGAAGCTAGATTACTGCTGTTTGAAAACAAAATGAAACAGATCAAAGACAAGTTTATGCACAGCAATTTCTCAGCCCTTTAAAGAGGAGGTGATATGAAAATTGTATTTTTGTTATTAACCCATAACCTTCTACTCTAGCCTTAGGCTGATGCAAGTACAAAGTTAAAAATAAAATCACTGTAAAGGAGGTGGGGGGCATTTAATTGTATACCTCCATAAAAAAAAGGAACATTCTAGATAGTTGTCACCAAGCTTGGAAGCTTCCAGCACTCCATGTATATAAGTGACTTCAGTTGACTGAAGAGTTCTTGTGCTTCACACAGTGCAGATGCTGTGAATTTGCTCTTTGGGTCAGGGCCCAGAAACACTTCGCCAGCTCTTAGCCTTTTGGTCATAAAAAAATCTGATTTCTAAGTTTCATAGAAAATACTAAGAGCAGACTGGATTAAGCAGTAGCAGCTGGTTTTGTCATATGACTACTCCCCAAACATGCCTAACACTATTCTTCCAAAACTTAAAAAGGGCAGGTTTTAGTACTGCCTTGCAATTTCGGTTAGTGTATATGAGAGTAAATAATTAAATCATTCCTCTTGAAATGGCCATTTACCTGCAATAATCAAAAGCTGGTACCACACACTAGTGTGATGGTCTTAGCAATTTAGGGGTTAAACTACTGAATTAGAGAGCTAACTACTCATGATTATTCTTGAAACTTCAGGTATAATCAGAAGGAAAGGTTTCCAAAGGAGAGAGCATGGTTTTAATCTAGGTTTAGAAGTGGTTTTAACTTCATGTTCTTAACCAGTTTTACTTTGGAAAACTTTCTCCTTTTTTTCCCCTTATTTGAAATTTGTGACCTTTGCTTACGTGAAGCAAGGGTGGAAGCAGAACAGAAGGAAACCTAATCTCGACTTCATTCCTTAGATAATGCTTTAGTGTAAAGAGTGTAGGAGTCTTTCATACCATACTCTCTCACAGTGAAAACACTTTAACTGCAACTGCCACTGTCAGAGTAAAAGCCAAGTGCACCCTCAAGTTCTGAAAATACTAAAGCACTCCAAGCAGAGTGACTGCTGGAGAGGCATTGCTATCTGGAAAGATGTTAAAATCCTTTCCTACAAATTACTCAGAAGTACACAGGTACTGGAAAAATTGGGCTGACATCACAAATAAGAGCAGGTCTGGGTTACTCCCTGTCATCTTGCACATTACTGTCATGTCACAGCAGAAGACTGGAAATTAGTTTTATCCCTGTGTCCGTTTCATATCTGCCACCACAGAACTAAAGTGATGTGCCTTAAAACGCACATTCAAGAACTTAGAAACTTGCACTTCAGTTTATTTCCAGAGAGAAATTTAAGCAGACTGATGGTAGGAAGATTAAAGATGAGTAGTAAACCAACATTGCGTTCCAGTTGGGGCAGGCATGGAAGAATGACAGTAAAGAGCTCTATGCCTGGGAACTGTTACAAAAAAAACCCTCAAGAGTCCCATTTAGAATAGTCTAGTTAAAACTTATTTTCTACATTCATTTACTGTGAACAGACACTTGATGTTAACTAAGCCTTTTATAAAGATTTTTAAGTAAAATTATTTTCTGATTTTGTATCCTTCAGAGATAACAGGAATTTAATGCACAACGCATAGTACAGTTGTATACTGCCCAGCAATTTTTTTATATATATAAATCTTTATTAAGACATTATAGACATTCTCTAAACACTTCAGAGGCAGCAAGAGCTATCAAAAATCTGTAGTCACACAACAGTTCCATTAACTCTGTTTTGCCGTTGCCTTTCCGCACAGTACAGTCAGCTCACTCTAGGAAGGGGGGAAATTAATTTTAGTTTGAGCAACCCAACAGAACTTGGAAGAAAGAAAAGTCACTAAATCAAGCACTGAGAAGCACCACCCCTCTACCTACAGAAGAATGCCTGTTACATACATGGACAACACAAACAAGCTTCCAGAACTTTAGCCTAGCTGCATTCAAGTCTAAATGCCTACGAGACTAAACTGGTTAATATTTCTTCTGTCTAAATAGATTTCTAGTGCTGCACATTACATCAACCAAAAGCTCAGGTACCCTCTTCTTCAGAAGGGTTGGGCACCATATGATCCAACATTCTGTTCAACTTCATTCTGCTTCAAAACAATTTACTTCCCTGAACCAAACGTAAGGCAATTACTATTCAGTTGGAGCAGATAATTAACAGGAGTATCGTTCTTGCTCAGCAAGGGACATAGAATAATAGATTATAACAATAATCAAAAACTTAGCTACAGCTTTGTGAGCCTTTATGAAAGTGAGATAGAGAATGGCAGTTTGCTCACATGGTAGGAGAGACACCAGAGCAATCTAGAAGGAAGAGTTTATTCTTCTGTTGTCCCCAGGCAATAACCCAACTGCCAATGCTTATTGAAGTGCTTTTAGTTTTACATTATCTGTGTGCAGCAGTCCTCCCCGCCCTGTTCCTCCCTCCAATTTATGCCAACCAATTTAGACTTCCCCTCAGAAGAATTAAAGCATATAGAATTTGCATTCATGGCAGTATTTCAAACAAAAACCTCAGACTAGATGTCTGAATATTGATATGTAACCCTACTAGTTTAAGCTTACCACTAAGTTATGAATATGCTGTACTGTATCTTGATTTAGTAGTTGCACATCAATATTACGAAGGTCTCCACCAGCCGTACAGAGTGTCTAAACATGAGGAAAAAGTTTTCAGAATAGATTTTATCTTAAAAGATTTTACTTGCGTGACCAGCTTTTCTGAAAATCATGTGCTTACCTGCTACACAGCACAACTTTAATAACCATTTTTCCTTTTGTGTGGCAGCAACTCATTTAGAGATAGCAAGAGCTATTGCTATTGAACTGTTCACAGTTTATCAATTACTGGGAGATGAAAATACAGGGTTTGTGTTTTTTTCATCTTTTTTTGCGTCTTTTTTGTTTGTTTTTTATTAAAAAAAGTCTGATACCTGTCCATCAGCCAGGGGAATGTTTACAAACGGAACAGTTTTAGCTTGGGGTACTGATTTACTTCTTAGTAACATGCCTCGAACTCTTCCACTGGTAGGTGCAGTTCTTGACACAGTCTGTTGTAGTCCAGCACTAGAATACAGCAAAAATGTTACTCTGAGATTAGTTCCTGTGCTCTGCAGGGAATTTTCAAGCATGAAGCAAACGCAGCAAACAGACTTTAGAGAAAGGCAGTCATGTTTAAATGTTTACAGTTCTGCCAGAAGACTACAGGAAATCCAACCATCAGCAGCATTTACCAGCACCGCAAGGTAAGATTTTATGACTCTAAAACGGGATGTTACAGGCCAGTGAGCAAGCTGGTATTTGGACCACTTGTTCACAAGAATATCCACTTTCCAATATCAAACAGCAAATGTTTATAGTTTTGGAAACGGGAAACTTCGTGCCTCAGGGCTCAAGATAAGATGTATTCTGTATCTGTCTACTACAGAGGGAGATACCAAGATATACCAAAGCTGCTAGCTCTCAGATGTACAGGGCATGCCTTATGCCATACAAAATTCCCAGGCTTCTTCCATAACACAGCTGTTCCACTTCAAAAATGAAAGATTTGGGTATTTGCTGCCTGGAAACAAGCCTCCAAAATTTGCAGGAGGCCAAGGTGAAACTAACCCACTTGCTGGTTTCATGACCCATTTATGTTTCTCACACCCACCCCCCTTCAGCTGATGACTTCTGCCAAAACCAAACTCTGTAGTGTATGGACAATGATAATAACTGACAGCCTGAACTGATCAATACTCAAAGAACTGATTGCCAGTTTACTTGATGGGGTTCTTTGAGGGTTTGATTGATTGATTTATTTTAAAGACAGCATTATTAATGACATTTTTATCAATCTTGGGCTCTGTGCTTTAGTTTAAGCTGTAAATGATACCTTTAAACAACAGTAGGTGGGAACAGAAATGATATTCTAAATCTGATTAGGTTTTTTTGTTTGGTTGGTCTTTTGGTTTGTTTGGTTTTGGTTTTTTTGGTTTTTTTTTTAAAACTGTCTTAGTTACATCAAATCCTGTACCTCCATGAGTACGTAAGTTAACAACCTCAATCAAAACAGAAGAAGCAACTGGGTCACATCCCCACTACTAAATTTAGTGACACCATGAGGCTCCATTGAGTCTAGATTGATGATGATTGATATCGAGACAGATATTCATGTAGATATATAGTGTCTTGGTATTTAACAAGATTATTTCTAAGAACAAGCCAAAACTCCCTTACCTTTTAGATACCTTTGCCATGGCTTTGAAATTTGTGGCACCGCTATCAGAAGCGAAAGACTTAATGGCATCTGTCACACTTGCAGAAGAGTGAACAGACCTGGGAAAAAAAAAAAAAAAAAAAGTGATTGTTAAAGTTGGTTTAGTCTATTTATTTATTATTTCCTCCTCATCTCCTGTAGCATTTTAGCTAGGGTAAGATAGACATCTAGTGTAAATACTTGTGGAGAAGCCCTCCTGAGGTAGGTGTGATATAATGGGACCTAACACCAAAGGGGAATGAAAGGATAATCGATGGTAGCATCTAAGAGAGGACTGCAATACCTGAGTCAAGTCTAATTAAGCATCCACAGCTCCACTTGAGTGTACAAAAAGTTTCTTTTTCAGCAAGAATTTATTTTTCCAGATTATTTCTCAGGGTATTGGTCCTGTGTGGTTGACATGAAGCCAAAGAACAAATTTTTTTTCCTAGTTTTGAGTTTTAACTGAGTTCACAGAAATCCTGATGACAGAATTTTGCCTCACTCTCTCGTCTCCCTTTTCCATACAGATTTTGGAGACACTGTAAGGGTGTATGTTTTTGCCTAAGCATTAGTGTACTTGCATAAAAGCAACTTTCAAGGAAAAGTTAAGACTTACCCATGCGAAGCAGCCTTCTATAGTTTGACTTTATTGACCCAAAAAATTCTATAATCCCAATTCAAGAAAGTAATTAAACCTGCCTAAGGTTTTTTAAAAAATGTTTTAGGCACATCAAACACTGATACTTGACTTAAGTTGCATTTCTCTGAAGCCAATTCAAATGTATCAAGATAAGCACATAAATATTGTTGGAAAACCTGTATCAATTACATAGATTCAGAACTGGGCACCACACAATGAGTGAGAGATACAACCACATCCCTTCATCAGCTAGAGGTGCTTTCTGTTCAGGTTTCACATCACTAAAATGCGTCCAATTCAGGTTATGGAAGACATCTTTATCAGCTATATTCCTATTGGCCTCAAATCTCAGCTGCTTTTTTTGAACAATTTTATTCAGCATTCATAATTTCAGGGGAGTTAAACAAGCTATCAAAGGTCAGTCTTACCTAGAAATAGGGTTTGGTTTGCTAGTGAAACCAGAGGCCAGTGAAACCAATGACTTTGTTTTGGAAACCTGAAAATGTATATGTAAGACCGCAGTTAAAAGAAGTGGCATTTCAAGGGAAAATGACAGACATTTCTAGGGAACAATACTGTAAGAATTACCTATTGAAAAAGAACAGTTAAGCCCCATAGTGCTGCCTTTTCTATAGTTCTACATATACATAAAATGGCAAATATGCATTCCAGAACAAGAGCTTTATAATGCCAAAGTGTATTTGTTTATCCTGAATTTCTATACAAACCACCACCTTTCTAATAGGCACCCTTCCAACTTGTAAGCCCTCTTGCAATTAATGCTTGTAACTGTGCTTATAATCATTTTGTCTTTGTTGTCATCTTGCTACATCAGTGTCTGGCTGTAGCACTGCACTGCACAGACAGATTTAAGTGCTAAAATTAATATACCTGTTTAGAGATAAAGGTGGACAAGAATGCACCAGTCATTCAAATACAGAACAGCTGGCATTAGAACATGAATCTGGGTTTGTTGTTTGTCTGGGGTTTTTTTAACGTTTGAACAAAAACCAGTTCTGTAGACCATCAGGACTCACTGGCAAGTCAAGAGGGAATGACTGGGCCAGTATCTGCAGGTCTGGGTGAATGAGGTACAGGTACCATATTTCAGTAGGAAATTATTTTGCTATACAGTTTAACCTTACTTAAAACACCTTGAATTTAAAACAACTGATTTTTCAAACAAACAGCAGGCCTTGGCCTGCCAGGGCTCATGCGGGGCAGAACAGATTAAAACCTTATCGTTTTTGTTTAGGATAAACTTACTTTTTTAGATATTTTCTTTGCAGAAATATGCTTGGCATCTTCGTACTCAACAATTGTAGTTACCTTGACTAGAAATATATTAGAAACACAAGGAAAAGAAAAATCTCATGAAGAGCACAAAACACCACTTCAAACTCCTTTGAAGACTATTTATCCACTGACAGCTACGGATCAGTTCTGCTATCCAATGGTCATTTGCCTGGGACAGAGTTCAAGGCAAACTATGCGTGTTTGTCACAGACATTGTGACACACAGGACAGTTAAAAGACACTAGATAACCTTCACCCCCCCCCAAATTAAAATTAATTTCAGAGGTAGTGTCCTTTCCTTACAAACCTCAATGGGCAGAAGGTCAAACAGGAACCTATAAGAAATTAGGGCTGACTTCCCTAGCTCTCCTGCTATACTGTAAAGCACTAACAAGTCACTTAAATCTGTCTCTTCTCGCCATTTTCAGTGATAAACTCAAAGGGCAGCAACTCTTAGCTCGTTTTAAAGTATCTCAACAGTAGCATAGCTCATAATCCTCCACACTGAATACACCTGTATGTTACACTTCTAGTTATACACTTTCCCCCTTTATCCTTCAGGCTTAACATGTACTTTAGAATTGCTCAGTTCAAAGCAAATAAAAAAAGCAAATTTAAGAATCAAGCTGTATTTATTCGTGGATTGACTTGCCTTTTTTGCTGTTGGTCCTCACCACTTTTGGATTTGGCATGTCTTCTAGAGAGCAGTCAGACTGAAAAAAAAAAAAAGGCAGTTTATCCAACAAGGGAAAGTCAACAGATTTTGCCCAGTAAATCCATATTATCCTACAAAAGGCAGTGAACTAAAAGGGCTAAAAGAAAGTGACAGAAGTGAGATTGGCTAAACACCATCTCATTTTTATTTTTTTTTTTCAGAAACATCTTGATTTCTGACTGTAGATGACCCTAAATCTTTAGGTAATGTTCATAACTGCACCACAGCTGGCTGTCTAGCCTTTGCATATTACCTCTCTTTCAACAGGCAGCAGCCAAACAAAATGATAAGTACAAAATGCCTACAGCAGACAGAGAAGGGTTCTATTCTGTAAGCTGTGATAAAAATTGAAAACCCACACTTACCACTGCAGCAGCAAGAGCCACTTCCTCCCCTCCTTGCAAATCTGTAACCCAAGAGTGCAACCTGTTTATATACTATCACTCGCATAGTTATTATCTGCAGGTTCTTATCTTATGGGCTATGAAGCTGAACAAGTAATTAAGGATTACAGTTGCTTAAATAGTTAACCTGAGCTAGCATATATAACCTGAATTCAAAGAAGAAAAACCTCCATACATAGTGCTGCTGAAACATAATGCTTTTAGGCAGAAGCTTTCAAGAAAGACATTGAAATACATACTCAGCAAAGGCTTACAGCATACCCAAGTTCTTTAAGAGTCTTGGGTTTGATTTTTGTGTGACCCCTGCAATTTCCTGCTCCAGGGTAGAGTCCAAAAACATCAGATCTCACCCAGCATACAGCTCTGACATTGACTGTACAGGACAGCTTATAGTGCCGCATAAATGTGAGATCAAAATTAAACTTGTTCACTCATCATCACAGGTAAACAACTAGGTAAGAAAGGCTCCGTAGTAAGAGACTTCAAACTAACAGACAAAATCATCTCAGTGGAAAGAAGTGCTCAGGTTTATATGCAAATTACTAGAGTTGTAATTATTCCTTGTCTCTTCAGATTTAAATAAGATGACTTAAGAGCACAAATAAAAGCAGCCTCCTGACTCTGTACACTGTCACCTACTAATTCTATACCGTGCATTACACAGGTCAGTCTACTTCAAGAAGAGCCACTACTGAGTGCAGTGTAACAACACTGCCCGCTCAGCTTAAAATGTTCCTCAAACAAAGCAAGCTTTTTTTTTTTTTTCATAAAAGTCACCAAGTTCAAAGGTTTTCTCACGTTAGTCAAGGGTACAACAGCTGTAAGGACACCTGCATCCCTCACAAATGTCAGGTCACACACTTACTAAGCAAGTCTTTTCTTTTCATTCTCCTGATGGCAACCGGCATCTTCAGCAGCTCCACTGCAAACGCCTTCTCAGCTGTTTGCAAGAGCGAATCAAGCTCTTTCTTCATCTCCTGGATATTTTCCTTGGCTTTAAGACAAAACAGGCCACGTTTTGCCCTATGTGTGACACATTTCCAAGCACAGCCACCACTAAAACGCGTTAAAACTGAAAGTTAAACCAGTGTTTTATCCGGGGGGGATCTGATCTGGGAGTCAGAGCCCCTGAAAGTCACCCTCAGGCTGACAAGGAAGAAGGTGCAGGGACGCACCTGCGAGAGCTGCGCCACAGCTCTCGAGCGAAGCGGAAGGCGGGGGGGGCGGGAGCCGTAGGCCGTAGGCGCGAGAAGGAGAAGGACCCGCGGGGCT
>JANHFX010073021.1:0-21878 GCA_027560015.1 Chloroceryle amazona
AGGAGGGTTCAAGGTGTGAATAACATTTATTACAGGCTGATCGTGGGCGAGAGCGTCGGCACTTTGCAGGGGGTTGTTGGGAGTCACCTCAAGAATCACAGGGCTTTGTTCAGAATAACAATGGCGAGGCCTTATTGGCAAAGACACTTAAATCTGTAATCCCTTTATTAATAAATAAATCATCATGGAGCAAAATTCCTGCTGGTTGTAGAGTTTGTTTTGTTGAGAAACAGGCTGGGGCTGTCGGGGTGCCCGGCCTGTGGGCTCCAGGAGCTGCCTGGCAAGCTGCAGCTCTTGAAGCAATCAGGCTTAACGCCCACAACGAAGGTTCCCTTCACCACCTTAGAGATTAAATCCTTTCCATGTAGAGGGTTTTATTACTAACTGTTCAATTTGAGAGTTTTCTGAGCCTTTCATTCCACAAAAAGTTGGGACACTTGGACTTTATTAGTTTGGGCTGAAAAAAATGTTGAAATAGCGTTTTGATCAGGAGCGATTCTACTTCTCAAGCCTTCCTAGTTATTATTTTAATCATGAGTCTTTAAAAACAGTTACATGGCCTTAGAGTGGGATCAGAGCGGGAATTGCTGGAGAGTGGATGCTCTGACAAACGGCGTCTCCTCAGAAATCCATTCACAGGGTCACGAAGGTATTTGCTTGGCGAGGAGGCCAGTGTTTGTTTCTGCTCCCACAGCAGTTTTTCCCTATATCTGCATTTTAGGAACGGGGAAAGGGAAATACTTATTTTCTGCCCTCAAGAAAAAAAGGTTTTTAACCTTTGGAACATTCTCAGTCTTCATTTTATAAGCAAGAAATGGCACTTGGTTCTTAAAGACCTACTTTCATTTTACTGGCAATACCTTGTGTTCCTTTCAGCTTTAGCTTTACTAAGAAAGGGTCCCTGCAATGCTTTCATAATCAAACACATTATAGTTCAGATTCAACACAGTATTTCACCTGCTGCTCCTTTTGATATCAACACTAAGTTAGTAACCTACCCAGAACTTGGAGCCAGAGCACGTCAGTGAGTCCGGGCCCAGCTCCACAAGACAGCGAGGACACTGGGAGTCGAGCGCAGAGCTGAAGTATGGAGATATATATTTAAGCACCCATAGCACACAGCTAAGTACATTTTCCTGTAAGCTGCACTGGCTCATTTGCCATTCCTGTCCAAACTTGTCACTCTCAGGAAGCTGAAAGAAAAGTGGGTCCTTCTATCTACATAATTTATAGAGTTTGAGCACTTGCCCTTCCCATTCTGTTATGTGACTAGACCTGATAAAAATGGTGTCTTAATACATCTATGACTGTAATAGCCGTAAAGAAATGCCAGTTACAATGTAAGAAAAGAACTGCTAAAAACTCTCCTCTGCCCAGTTATTCCAGATCAAAGCTATGCAGTGAAAACCTCTTAGAAGAGAAGCAGATAAAAAATAAACCTGTTAGGCAAATCAAACCAGCCAGTGGTAAAATGATAACACACTGAAATAACTATTAAAAAGAGCATCCCTAAAACTCTCAGCTAGATGAATATGTATTTTAATACTGCTTGACAAAGTGTGCCGTCTCTCATTTTCTTCTGCTCCACAGTATGCATAAAGAAGTTCTTCTTGCAGTAAATCTGTTCACTGCTACGTTCCTTTTTCAACGGCGTACGTATCTCCACACTCCACCCTTCGGCCAGAAGGAAGGTTGTTTTATTCACAGAAGCTGGGAACGACAATCTAATGCCTCATTTACCCCTCACCTCCCAGAAGCAGTTTCCAGCCCCACTCCTCCCAGAGAGGAGCGTACCAGTGATGGTAGACAGCAGCCCTCTGCCACCCCACCTGTTTTTTGGTTGAGTAACTTTTCACACTTTGGAAACATCCGTTTCTAAGCAGTGTGCTGCCCAGGAACATCTGCTCCTAGAAATGCCCTCTTCCACAGTCTCGTGAAAAGCAGCCTTTCAGAAGCTCTATGTGACCATTAGATTGTTACCTAAGTGTTATAAAATAACTGTGATCGTTTTGTAATGTTATTTCAATATTAACAGTTATCTGTTAGTTCCCAATATTTTTTTGCTAATTTTGGGGCTAATGCATTTTGTATTTCCATCAAATATATTGGTTCTTTATTGGATGTGACCAGATCTGATTTACCAGTTGAAGACCCAGGCCATAGTCTTTTCTCACAATTAGGTCCTAAACTTACGTCAGCAATGAAAGAAGGGAGCACGATCCCCAAACACAATTATTTTTAATAAATAAGCAAGGAAGAGTGTGTTTTTGAAGGCGCTTTGTGATTCAGCACAACACCAAACAGCTACCTTCTATCACACCCCGGCTCCCCCAGACATGACATCTGCCGTACAGCTGCTGTTTTCCTCTCGGTGTCTCTAGGATGTATTCTTTGAAAGGCGTGTACAAGGTGGCCTTGTTGCTGTTCGTGGGTCTGCCCCCAGAACTGCATATTGCCAGCAATTAGCTACACAGACAGTAACAAATTAGATCTAAATTCGTAAGATAAATGATTAGGAGGCAACTTTAGAGACAGGCTAGCACTGAGCTGGATGACTTGGAATGCCTGCTTCCTCAAACAAGTGAGTCAGGATTGAAAATGAAGTTGAATTATCGATTTTTATCTATTTATTAATTCCACCTCCAGTTTAGGATGCCACCTTCACTCATCGTACATAACAATTGTATATGTAAACTTTACACACTGCATGTTTGCAAGTACTAGCGGACACAAGTATCACCAAGCTCTGGGATTATGAACCCAGTTTAGAGAGCAGCTCATTTCCTACCACTGCTCCAGCTGCCAGCAGTGGTTTAATGAACGTTGCTGCCTGTAGCTGCACACAGACACATGCTGACATACAAACGCGCACACAAGCACAGCTCCACATAAAACACTACCTGTTTCCTCCGTTCTCCCCAAACGTGACCTATGTAGCAGAAAATGGGTTCTTGCCCTCTCCAAACACAACAGAGAAAACTATTAATTCACTGTTGTAGCTCATTTTCCAAACACCAACTCACATTCGCCCTCATCCCGTTTACTCATTCATTTTAGCTAAAACCGTGTGCATTTGGACACGACTCTGAGGAAAATCAAGCCTGTAAAGACAACATGCAATGCACACAGGAAGGATCTAATGCAGAAAAGTACTTTGCAAAACTAACACGAAAAATGGTCACTTGCATGTCTGCTATTTTCAAGTCACCTGTTTTTCCACGTGAAGGTTTTTTTCCTTATTATTACTATTATACCTACATTCCTTTTATCAGCATAATAAACTGCTTCTACCAGGAGAACTTCTATCATTCTATGTTTGCTGGCCCTAGAAGAAAAACATTTCACTTCTATGGGATGGAGATATGTTTGTTTTCGGGTCAAGCAACCAGTTCTACTTGTTAAACATCATCTCTTCCACCTTCATCCATCCCTGCCAGCCTTACACTAACTTTCCTCGCAGTGAGCCAACCCCCTCGGGCACTTTCATTATCATAAATCCATACTTGCTTAGAATAAATATTGCCTAAACATAGACCTAGTTTTCTAGTAAATTATTAGATATGTCATGTTAGCTAATCTGCCATAAAATATTTATCCCCCTCCAGGGATTAAAAGAATGACATGCTGCTGTTAGGAAAGTACGAACAAGAAAAGCTGTGATTTCCCCGACAGGCTTGGATGGCTTTCGTCAGTTCAGCAACATTAACATATGGAAAACAGAGCTTCTGTGCTTTACTGTGGCTGGAGCACATCAGTCTGTCACGTTAAAAACACCCACAACTTCAACATAAGTACCTTACGCCCCTGTCTCTGATCTTAAAGCTGTATTCCACCGGACTTCGTCTGAGGAAAGACTGGACAGAAAGTTGAGCACGCATAAAATTACTCAAAAACTCTTCCAAGTTCTTCCGCCTCCAGCAGGAAATCCCTCTTGTCCGTGTCAGCTGTGTGAGTGTATTTTAATGGAGGAAATCCACTGCACACCATGGTATTTCCATCCCTGACGCTGCTAACAAGGACAGTAAAGAACTGAAGTATACAGGGCACGTTATTCTTGTTGCGGGTACTGGCTGGCAGGGAAAGCAAGACATTTCCTGAAGATACGGGTGTATGTTCTACTAGCTCTTTTCACATTTTAGCTGTCGAGTGAGTAAACCAGATATTTCTGAAGTGGGAATTAGAGGTCTGAAGGCACTTAGCATTCCTGTCATATCATATCTTATTAGAACGCCAGTAAAGTACAACTGTTAGACACTGTTCTTATTTTAAACCTTGCACTGTTAAAAATATTTCAATTTACTTTTCTATCTCAAAGAGCTTTGGTGTTACTAAGATTCTGTCAGAGAGGATAATGAAATAGCTTCTGAGAAGCCAAAGTTTTTCTTTTCCATTTCTGCTAGCACTGAACCTGAAAGGTAGAAGGTTATATGACATGGGAGGCTGACGCTGTATGTGCTTCCTGTCCAAAACACAGTTCCATTTGGGATCAGCTTTGTAAGGAAATAGCAGAGTTAAGGTAATAAGCTGCTATGACTTCACCCACTATTTGAATAATTACCTACAAGACAACATTTGGAGCATCTCCAAAGAAGAGCAATGAAGCAGGAAGGGTCCAGGGCACATCTCTTATGAGAAGCAGCTGAGGGAACGGGGGTGGTTTAGCCTGGAGAAAAGGCAGCTCAGGGGAGACCTTCTCTGTACTACTCCCAGAAAGGAGGTTGTGTGGAGGTGGGGGGTCACTCTCTCAAGTAACAAGTGATAGGATGGATGAGAGGAAACAGCTACGTGTTGTGCCAGGGAAGGTTCAGATTGGACATTAGGAAGAATTTCTTCACTGATAGGGTTATCAAGCATTGGAACAGGCTGCCCAGGCAGGTGGTTGAGTCACCATTGCTGGAGGTGTTTAAAAGATGATGTAGCACTTAGGGACATGGTTTAGTGTTGGACTTCGAATCACAGAATGGTAGGGGTGGGCAGGGACCTCTGGAGATCATTAAGTCCAACCTCCCTGCCAAAGCAGGAACTTGGCAGTGTTGGGTTAAGAGTTGGTTTGATGATCTTAAGGGGCTTTCCCAACCTCAATGATTCCAATAATTTCTGTCCCCCAGTGGTCCCACCAGTCCTCAATAGGTCGTGGAGTAACTTGAACACCTACTGAATCTATTCCCTCAGTTAGAAAAGTCTCACTCAAGATCTTTCAAAGATTTGAGGGGTTTTACCTACTTGTGGAGCTACTCATTCCCCCCACCTCAGTAACGTTAGCCATTAACTGAAGCACTCATGTTGAGGATGCAGTCCAAGCTAAGACTATCCTTCTGCAAGGCTGTAATGTTACAAGCACCAAAAATTAAAAGCAGCGTATCTTTACGTTTGATCTACTGGGTAGGGTACACGTGCAGCTCATTGAAACTAAATATCTCAGATAAACCATGCAAATAATAATGAAAAAGAAATTATATTTTCATTTTGCAGGTCTTGGGATTAAAAGCCATTCTTGAATCTTCTTCCTTGCAGGCAGGGCAGATGTGCAGAATGCTTGGGAGAATGCAGAGGCCTTCTCTGCACATTGTGTTCCTCCTGGAATTAGAAGAAATGTACACGCCTTAGGAAATTGAGGGTTTTAACTATTACCAGATACGAGGCTTTTCTAAATAAAATGCACAATTTCAAATGCACTTTCTTTTCAAGCCAGATTCCTCTGTAAGTCGCCTCTGTTAACAGCACCATTCTACATGCCTGGGAAATAAAGCAGAAAGGGTAAGAAGAAAGCTGGTGTAACTAATAAAACAAGTAACAAGAGTGTAGCACAATTTATCTCCTTTGATAGGAAAAAGTGTTGGCAGAGCTAGTTCTTGGGGGCTGGTGACCATTTTGCTTTGCATCCTAAGGCTTTTCTTACATTGCAAGGGATTTCTACAAGATGAGAACGAATGTTTAGTTGAACTTTAACTGTGGGGCATCAAACTACAAGCTGAGGGAAATGAAGAACTAACGACAACACTGCTAGTTCTTTCTTCAAGAGACCTGCAGCATCACATTGCAAATGAGATGTAAATCCTGTAATTAGCAATTCAGTCAGTATTAATTGTGTGTACGTTACTTCCCATCAATCACTGTCATTTCCATGTACTCAGGATGTTTTATAGAACCTAATTTGTAAACAATATGCAAAAGTTTAACCCACTTTAAATTAAAATTGTCAAACATCTAGCACAACCTTCAGTGAATACAGATAACTGTGTGCAATGGTGTTTTGGCTTCAAAGTAGGAAATGGGAATGTTTTAGATATTTGTTTCTATAAATAGACCTTTAAAATCCTATGAAGGTCCCAAGGGGAAAACAAGTGTGCATTAAAGGCCATTAGTCCATATCCAAAATCACTGTAACCAACCTCTAACACTTTCTTGTCAAGAAGAACTGAAAATTGAAAAAGCAGGGGTCCAAAGTTGAGAGTCAAAGGCAAAAGTCATTCCAGCAATTCATATTTTATGAAGCAATATCTGGTTTTGATTTAAGATGTGTCCAGGGAAGCATAATCCACGGCTTCCCCGGCAAATGGAGGTCCAACTGCTAAAAAATTAGTTAATCCCCTTGTTCTCAATTTGTCAGTCTCAACCATCACAACTTGCTTTATTTTTCAGCTGATAGATTTCAGAAAGCCCTCTGTAGGAAAACTGTATTTCTCATATATGATGAGAACATATAAATTATATTTCTCATATAATGACACCAACAGCCACCCTTTCACCTTAAATTTAATAGATTAAGTAGATTGAGCTCCTGGAACTCTTCCTCTCTGATACATTTTTCCCTATGCTTTAATTATTCCACTGGCTCTTCTCACCAGTGATCAACAACCTTGCTGAATTGTGAACATTACTCTTCCACTGGGAGACCTCTGAAAGTGCCACATAAAACAAAACTTCTACTTAATATTCTCAGAGCAACATTAAAACCTTTGCTGCAAATGATATTCTTTCCCTCCTATACCAAAACTACTTCAGACTCGAAATTAATCGCTCAACCATTGCTTGGGAGCCACTTCAATCCCATGCTGAATATGGGCACTAGGTTCCTTAGGTATGTTTCTCACCGTATGATTCATAAACCCCGAAGCACAACAACCATCAGAATATTTTTCATGTGGCTAAAAGAACATCATGAGATGAAATGCATCACGAACTGTGACTTTATCTTCAGTCTGTCTCCTCTGGAGAGCTCAGCCCAGACCACAAACTGTAGCTCTTCTGTGAAGCTGCCAAAAATGCAAATTCCACACTGGCTACCAGCTTTCCTTTCACTTAAACCCTAACTTCAGCTGAAAAGCACATCCATGGTGCAGCTTAGGCATGGTTTGCAGAGTTTTCAGGTCAAGCACCTGTTTACAAATCAAATGTTTAAACAATCTGTTACTCTGGTGACAGAAAATATTTCTGTATAAAGGCTGCTAGAAACAGAGGGGCATCTTTTCATATGTTGTATCATTTTTCAACACCTTATGCCCTCACAAGCCATTAGGTCAGAAATGCTGCCTAGAAATACTCAACACCTCATTTGTTTCAAAGACAGAATGAAGTTGATGTGCATTGCTGGTCCTTTCAAACCTGGGACTTTAGAATAAAGATGCACTGAATACACTCACAACAACAAAACTGAGGTGTAAAAGGCTATGGCTACAGTGTCCAGCTCCCAGCTCCATGACTTTCTCTGTTACTTGCAGCTGGTGCACATACACCTTTCCCATCAACACCGGGGGCTCTGTGGTGTTTCTCCAAAGAGGCTGTTCCTTGCAGAAGGACCAATCTCCTCAAACATGCACATAGCTAACGGATGAAAAAGGATGGGAAGAGTCTTTTGCCACAGCATACAAACAATCCACGCTGACACCTTAAGTTATATTGACATATGATGAAAAATACAGAAACTAAAACTTAGTATGGGGTGAGTAAAAGGTTTACTTACCTTCCCAACTAACAGATGGGAACATATTCATTTTACTTATACCGCCTGTATTCCGATATTTTACACCTTTTTTTTACTGTTACCTATAAATAGCTAATGATTTATCTATAAAACAGTCTTGTAAGCTTTGGAATCTCTTTAAAAATATGGATAAAACCATGAAGAAGATGGCTGTACTGAAGAATAAAATCAAAAAGGCTAATAAAGTTTTGATTGTAGTTTAGGGGACTTACGGACAGCATCACCAGGAAGCAACGAGATTCATCTGATGAGTCGTTCACTCTGCATATTTTTTCCACTGGAGGTACTATGGCAAAAGAAAAGAGCCTCAGGGAAGCCTGAGACAAAGTTGTTCTAGATTCTGGCATCACTGTTTAAGAAGATACTTAACCATGTGGTTGGCTTCCAGCATGATTAGTCTTATTACTTTCAGCGGAACTATTCTCACGCTTCAATCAGGCTTCCTGAATGAGAGCATATTTACACAGAGTAATAAGGGAAAAAAGGAAAAAATTGAGAATCACTGCCTTCCAGAGCACCAATTGTTCACAAAAGTCATTAAACCAGTACTCTGCTGCTACAGCTTCTGCAACTGGCTGGCCTCAGAGCAATACAGCAATGTCACCCCCTGAGCTTAAAGCCTCATAGCATCATCACTTTCTGTTTTCCTTCCAAAACGTTTTTGACCCATTGTGACTGGATTCCTTGCATATACCCTGCTTTTCCCTTTGGCTTCTTTTACTTAGGGCAGTAGGAGACATTTTACAGTGACAGAGGACAGCCTTTTCAGAAAAGCCAATATTTATTAACTGCTTAGAATACAGTACCTTAAGGTGTCTAGTTCAGAATGGACAAGCAAAAAGTACATTTTATGTCAGCGCCCGGAAGCATTAATTGCTGTTTTTCTGAAGAACAGGTTGTGATTTGTCCTCTCAGGGTGCTTGCCAGTTAACTCAGCTCTGCCTTTCAGCCTGCTCTTGTAGAGTTTTCTCACATTCAGCATCCCTTCTAAGCGAATGTCCAGTCACGGTGTGTCTGTTGCATCTTCATGGTAACATTGCTCATTTTAAGATAGCTCTTGAAAATTCACTTGTGTTTGCATTTCCGAGCAACAGCTCCAGAGGAAGATTCCTACCTTCAGTCCTATTGAGACACAATGCACAAGTAAATGAGTAACAGATCAGGTACATTTTACACAGCTGTCATTTCCCCCTCCTTTCCATGTCTCTGAAAATACTGTAGTGCAATCCTGCCCTTCTGAAATTATGGGCACTTTAAAGGAGTCAAGACTTTACGCAGGTGAGTTCCCTCAGATCCACAGGTATCAATACCTGGCTGTGCACATGGTACTGAGAAGTCCGGCACACGCTTGCTTTTTGCTCTTGTATGCCAGGATCCCCCAGCAGAACTGTGGCATCATCTCTGGAGATCACCTCCGTGCTTCAACTCCTCCTCCAAAATCAGAAAAGCTGGTTTTACTCTTTTGTGGGTGAGAACAGATGCCATCCATGAGTGACAAAAATACTATCTCCAAATTGCTCATCACAGAAGGAAATAACAGAAATGCAGTGTTCTTCCTCGAGTTCAGATTAAACTCCACAACATAGAAATACTGCCATTCTGCCCCAGAGTATAAAGACAGCTTTCCAAGAAACAAGAGCCCTCACATAGAACGTAATAAACTGGAACGAAGTTATGAAAACGTGATGGAAATTTGCAGCAGTGACTTTAGACTGATGCTGTGATAGGAATAATCCAGTCTCGCACACGCGGTTGAGCGACGTTCCACGCGGCTTCGCAACACTTCTGCTTCAACAGCTTTGTCTGCATAAGCTAATGTTGACATGGGAGCTAACAAAAACCTCTTCTAAAGCGAGGTTTGTCATTAGCTTTTGTACCCAGTTGCACACAGAAATACAATAACAGATGGAAGATTACTAAAGAGTAGAAGAGAATGAAATTTCCATGTCATTATCTTTCAGAGATGAGAAGTACAAAACAACACCTATTCTATTAGACGTCTGGCACAACGGGATTCTGTCTTTGGGCCAGATATGGTCTGCTTTTTAAAGGAAAGTGGAAATCTAATTAGACCGTACTGGGGAGAGATTGACCTTCCACTCAGCTGAGTTTTCATTAAGGTAGCTGTATAAAGCCCTGGATATGTTGCAGGCTGCAGCTGTCAGCTTCAAGAGCTACTTCTGAAAGCCCTAAAGAAGAATTAATTGCAAGGTAATGATGGCAGCACTCTGGTTAGCAAGGCTTCAGTTCCATTGCAAGAATAACCATTTAATTACTGACAGAAGCTGTTCCTACAGACTCTGGGTTATATTCTAGGAATTGTCAAGTACCCACAATTCCCATTAATTTCAGAGAACCTTGCCAGCATTTATCATCTCTCGGGACTTCACCCAGTAATAGCAATTGGATATTTTAAACCAGCTCCAGGTATCCAGCCATTCCCGCGGCAGGGCACCCACCACACGACAAGCTCCAAAAGGTCATTTGTGATTTTGTTGTTCTTTGTGGCTTTGTTGTTTTGTTGTTTTTTTCACAAAAGGTGTAGCTGCTCTTTTAAAATGCTTACCTAAACAGCCTGCAGGTTTTTAGGCACCAATGGTTTTGGCCAATAACACCGATATGTCACCCGCTGGTTTCGTGCTTAGTTACACAAAATGGCTCGAGAGGAGTCACCAGAACTGAGTACAGAGTATTTGCCAGCTCATCTCCTCCCCCAGTTCAATTCATAGCTTTAAGAATCCAGACCTCTTCCTAGATCTGACAGGTAGCAGAAGAAAGCGCTTGTATTTTAGGTGTTGTCTGTCATGTTTTATTCGAGGAAGACATTTACATACTTCAACAATGCCAAGAACGCAGGCTCCTAAATTCACATCCAAAGTGGCACCTTTCATTAATCACCGATTAACTAGGCAGCAATCCAGAAGAGCAGCTTGCTCTAAGAGCTTGATACCCACTGAACATCCACCAATAGCTGCCGAATATCTGAGAACATCTTGTAGTTCCACTAAAAATTTCAGCAGCAGCGATAAGAAGAGACCACGGTGATGAATAATTATTTGTTAATACTGCCAACAAGTTAATACAATAATGCATCTCTACTCCTCTCTCGTAAGCTAACTGGATTGTTAATGCATGTTTTTATGTGGTGACATTACTCAAACTCCAAAACACGATATTACTTTTAGCAAGGAGGCTCCAATACTCTGCTGACTAAAATGTGTAGTGAAGAAGAGATGTTACCCATTGTCTCTTCAATACTGACTTTCTGAATGGAAATGGATACTGTGACTGCCCGCGGGAACAGGACACAAACACGTAACAAGAATTTCCTTAGTCTATTTTCCACACAGAAAGGCCCCGGAGAGGTGGGATGAGAAAGACAAGATTGGCCATGGAGCTATGAGCGATATAAAACTTTTGCCAGATGCACAGTGATATTCACCTCTTGAGCCGGTCTGTGGCTTCATTCTTCCCAAAGCCTCTTTCCTGAACAAACTGAGAGGTGATATTTGCAAATGGCTTTGGCTCTGATTATAACCTGGGCTATCGCTTGATGGAAAGAAGCAAAAACCTTTCCTTTTTTTTTGGACAAACATGGAGTTTGTGGCTGACTACAGGAATGGTTAGAGATGAGCTGCTACTTAACTCTCCCCCAGGGAGACCAGGGGGTGGAGAGGGGAAAGACTAGAGCCTTAACTTCATCTCCCTATTGCACAGACTAGTACAGAAATGCACTGATTTGCTGATGTTACAGGCCAGGAATGAACGGGTCACATAGGGAGCCAGGAATGGTTCTCCAGAGGACACCCAGTTTATCTGACAGACCTGCTGTATAGTGCATAGCACAGCTCACGCATCACACACCTCCTACTTAGGTTCAAGCCTCACAGGACAATCCAGCCCACCAAATAGTGAGGAGAACCAACTTTTTCCCAGTGAGCACCAAAAACTGCCAGCAAAATAAACCAGCGCTGCTGTACCTTCTGAATGAAATCACAGACAGCTCCGCAGGAGCAACTTTGTTCATCTGCAGAGCTTTTTAGAAACCCTGAATAATCTTCATACTCTTCCTGGGGGCAGGAAAGTATTAGTCTCTGCCAATTAAAACCATTGCAGAAAGAGACCCAGAGTAAGAGCACAGTCCAGACATTCTGAGTAAGACCACCCACATGTTCTTCAGCTAGAGAACACTTTGCTTGAAGTTTAGGTTTTTCCCTTTACCTTGCTAAGGGCCAGCACAGATGGGGCTCTTACTCATCCTCTCCTCCCAGCAGCTGATGGTAATAAATAGGTATGGAGATAAAATGGAAGGCTCTGACCAGCCATTGGAGCATCAAGTCTGCTTTGCTTCCTTTTAAAACACCCGGATAAAGGATTGCCTGGCCAAACATCAAAGAGAAACTCAGCTGTGCCTTCTCTAGGAGCACAGTGAATCCACTGGAGCTCAACAACAATAAAAGAAATGGGCCATGCTTACTTCTGAAAATTATATCCATAAAGATGCCCCAATGTCCTGCTTCCTCCAGTAAAGGACTTTATCCTATTCCTTCTCCCCTTCAACAGCGATGATTCCAAACGCATTTCAGTAACTCAAAGAACATCAACACCCAGTCACCAGCCAGGTAGGGCACAGTCCTAAGTTTGCTTTCTACTGAACTTGGCTTAGTTCTTTGTAGTCTGGTCTTAAAATCAGGTAGAAAATAAATATATTTGAAACTGCACAGGCAGAACCAGAACAATTCCATCAAGAATTCTTGAAGCATGAGCATTCTGCCCTGATGCACATCTGTCAGATTCTGAGAAATGGAAAACAATAGAGTGTAAAACCAGAGGAATTTAGCATAAAGAGTTATCTGTATTTTAAGATGGAAGTTCACAGTAGCTCATCTCCAGCTTTAATGAAAATGCTTGTATTCACCGTGCAAAGAATTCTGCCTTTCGTGGAATTTGTGGTATTGCCCAGTTCTTGCAGAGAGTGGAGTCTACTGTGCAATGGCAACACTGCATTTATTTTTATGATTCCTATAAAAATGATGATATTTTTACAGAGATGCAGCATGAAAAGACAATATTAGGCTATTTTCTCAACATTTTTACTCAATTACTACACTAGCTAAGGTCTGTGGGCTTTTTGTTTCAAGTCACAAATTACAAACCAACATTCTCCTGTCTGGTCTCCCCATTCTGCTTCCCAGCATGGTCATTTTGAGGTGAAGACACATTCAAGTAGCTACATTATTGATGTCATAAACCTTTAGAATGCTAAACTTTTAAACAACAGAAGCCAGGAGGTTCCAACAATCTGCAAGTCAGTTATAACCGAGACTTCAGTGCTTATCAGTCTTACTGTACCTCCAGTGTCTAACTACTCAGATGGTCTGACAAGTTCTACAGCGTGACAATGACTAGAATAAAAAAAAAACAAACCAGCATTACTTGGTGATCCTCTATTTTAGTTAACTGGTAAATGGACTGATTTATTGGTTGGGGTTTTTTTATTGCACCAAGGTCAGAACCAAGATGAGCATTGCCCTTAGAAGATGTGCAGTACATTAACACCTCGCAGAAGACACTCCTCATTCTCCTTAATTAGCAACAAGAGGCACAATGTAGAAAACAAAAGAAACTTACTGAAGCCAAACAGCAAATGAATGACTAAAAAGTTTCCAAGACTCCAAACTCTTAATTCCTCAGGGCAGCCACTGGACTAAAAGGTGCTGAAGGTATTTTTCTGTGACAATCAGCTACTATTTCCAACCCCAGTGCTAACATTAATCAGTAAAAACAAACAAAACAACCCAACCACCTTCTAGAAACAAACTCTGAAATGCATTGGGAAATCCAGCAACCTATATTGACAAGCAGCCCAAGTCAATGCTTCATTTGGTTCAGGCTGCAGCAAGACTCTGTTTTCTTCTTCTGCACAAGAGTTTGCACAGTTACAGTAACACTTGGAAGGTGAAATGTGAACTGTCTGTGCACACTTAGGCTAATTTATTGCTGAGAAATGTGTGCTCTGGTTACTACGAATCCCGTGCTACCCTTTGGATTGCCAAACACATTTCTTCTCAGGGAACTGTTTTGTTTGATACTGTGCTTTTCTTTGGTTAAGAGACAAGTTCTCATCCTTTTTCTTTTGGTAAGAGTGATAGATCACAATGCCATTAATAGATAACTACACAGTTTGTGGACCTGTCCCAGGATTCCACGACATAGACACGCTGAAAGTTTTACTGTAGATTTACTTGGAATGCTACTGGGATCCTAAGAACACATCACATATCCTCACTTTGCACCTCCCTGAAAGGATAAACCCCTACAATTTTCTTAAGAGTAAAGATTTTTTAAAAAACTTTGCAATAGATTTGTTTTCCTTCCTTGCAACTGGGAGGATCCCTCTGAAACCATCTCACTATACTTAGAGAAGGGCTTGATTCACCCAGTCATTCTTGTCTAATACCTGCCAGTGTCGTGCAGCTTTGACAACCACATGTAGAAAGAGAACCATCTGTCAGTCCTTCCTGAAACACCAGTTTAGTAGCTTGCCAGGAGGTACAATGATCTCTGAGACTATCACACAGCAGTATCTAAACTGACATGGGGAGACAGATACTACTGTGTACCAGCTGCAATCAGAGCAGGTTTTTATGGTGATAAAACTACTGCAAAATCTCTATAAGCAAATCCATATATAAGAAGGAAAAAGAAAAAGAGAAGATGTGAAACAGGAATGTTAGTAAGGAAAAAGCAGAGAAAATGGCAGCTGGAATAAATCTTGTAATGACAACAGGAAGATAAAAAGCCAAATATAGAAGAGGGTTATGATCGGTAACTGGAGAAAAAGGCAGATGGTAACAGTCACTATCAACAGGTCTGGAGTGATCAACTCCTTAGTGTTTACCTGAGATTACCACTGATTTAAAAAAGAAAGGGGAGAGAAGGTGGGGGGAGAGGGGGACTGCTTCTGTTTCCTGGAGGGAAACTGGAAAAACACATTTATACCACCTGCAGCAAGGGTGAGGGGAAGTAAAGCTTTTGAGGGTGCACAAGACTTTGCAAATCATTTATCTCAAACTATTAGAGCTAAGGATCCTTACTGCCCTCGGAGGGATAGCCAACTGTCCTTTTTCCAAAGCTGAAAAGGACTCAGTAGAATTATTTTCACTAAATGTGAACATTTTTATTGTGCCTTTTCACCTATCGTCGTAAGAATTCCTTCTTTCAAACAAGCAAGTAATCCTTATACATTTTTCTAGGAACAAGAACATTAATTCCCAACATATTTTTATCCCTGGAGTAGCAGAGCATACAGTCACAACAGCCATGTTGTGCAGTCACCAGGTTTTTATGTGTTTCTCCGTGCCATTGGCACCTGCTTGTCCTGCTCTCTTCTCCTCTCATCCTGTAATTACATGTTTACTTTAACAAATCCCTTACACAAAACATCACTCAACAGAGGACAGACCTTTACTATCTCCTACTAAACAGCTAAACAACTAGTTCTGGCCATGCTTTAAACTTGGAAAATAACATTAAACCTGAAAGTTTCCTCCTTCCACTTCAGGCATGTTCAGTGTAGTCACTTTCCTCCAAACATTAACTCTGCAGTAGCTCATTGTGTTTACTGCAAGCGCTGAGTTTTCCTATTACTGAATTCTAAAGCCCATAAGCTCCTGTCTTCATTAAGAGCCTTACTGGACTAAATTCAAAAGCTTATCTGGGTATTGTTTAGAAAATGGTGGCTTGTTCATACTCTTTATCCTCCCCTGATCTCAGGCTCCACTACATTAGCCCCTCTCTATCAGCCATGGAGTGTTTTAGAGTAGCCGGTAACAGCCATCAAGGGACTTAAACATCCCATAAGGTACAAACGGAGGGGTCCAAAGAGGGAAGGCTCAGAGTTCATTTTGCTGCAATCTGTCACAATGGCAGGACAATGGAACAGGCTGCCCAGGGAGGGGGTGGACTCACCATGCCCAGAGGTGTTTAAAACCCACTAGATGTAGCACTTGAGACTGTGGTCTAGTGGTTAGAGAGATGCTGGGATGAAGGTTGGACATGATCCTAGAGGTCCTTTCCAACCCTGATGATTCTATGACAATGTTTCCATGCTGCACCTGAGTGCACACCGTGGGCTCAAGCCGGCTGCTGGAGCAGGCCAAGGGGCTACTCCAGGTGCCAACTGGCTGCCCTGTTTCAGTTGCAGTTCTATCGGGCACCCAACCACCCTGAGCACACCGCTGACCCAGCCGAGTGCACGTCCCAGCACTGCCACGACCCCCAGTTGTACCAAACACCATCCCTACTTCAGCCTGAGCTGCTAACGTGGATCTAGGTGTGGAGTGCAGGTACTCCCAGGTGTAGGCTTAGTCCGTGCAAACCCTTCTTCCAAAAGGTATGGAATGCACAGAATCGTTACACTGTTTGTTAGCTCCACGTTGAAAACAGAGCTGCTAAGGGGGATTACTCTCCAATTCTCTCAGAAATTCTGCAGGTCTAGTTCCTTCACCACACAACACAAACACGTTTCAGTTGTGTGATAAAAATGCCAATACATTACCACAGGTTCATTGTGGAAGAGAGGGGGACACTTCCCTTCCTTCGGACTAGCTTTTGGAGCAGCACATACAAACTTGGGATTCAGCAAGGAATTCTAGGAACATTTTCCATGGGGCACATACCCTGCTGTATATTAATCGCATTCTTTCAGTTTGCGGTGTCTCAGCTGCTGCTCTGAATCACTCAGAGAATAGGAAGGATGTGTTTTGGAGATACATACATAATGTGTGTGTGCGCACACAAGTGCCTATCAGATTTTCTTTACCTTCTACAAGCAACAACTACAAAATTTTACAAGCCAGATTTTGTACACAGGGCTACAAAAAAATCTACTAAGAGTAATTTCTCTGAGTGCCATTTACATTTCCATGGGTTTATAAAAAAGAATTCACTGTTGCCTCCAATTATTTCCTCTGCCAGTTCACCTTTTCTTTTTTAAATCCCAGTATAGTAAAAGATATCCTTGACATGTCAAAAGGCCTAAACTAGGATCTTCCGAAAGATGCTTAAATCCAGGACCCAGAATTTCAGTAGAGCTAAGCTCCCCTTGATGAAAGAAAGTAAAAGCAAGAGGATCACCACAGATTCCCTGTCAGGAGTCTGAAAACTTGTGAGAACATCAGATGGTGAAAGATGGTTAATATTTAGCCTTTGAAAATCTGACATCGTTTGCTGCAGTGCAGAGCTTTCCAAAGTGTTCCATAGATGCCACTAAACACCAGAAGTTTTGCACTCTCTCTGTACCCAGAGCCCACCTCAACAGCGGGCTGCTTTCTCCTGATGCTGCCCAGTAGCTACAGCAAAGCAGAAACCCGGGATCTCCAGCCAGGGCAGGTAAGGGCTCAGGTATCTTCTCTTACTCCTGCTCCTCATTCTTCCCAGTCACAACACTGCGCAGCCTACAGGAGAGCACACAAAGTGCAGAAACCCTCGTGAAACACAAAAGGAAAATTAAGGAATGGAACTTACTGGACCAAATCTACATTAACTTCTTGGTGTATATACCAGGGGCACTGCATGTTCTCTGCTGGGATATTCCTTCTCAATGACTCAGAAGTGATTCAGGGCATCCAGCACCTAAGAGCTGACAATAACAGCAGCCAGTGCCAGTGTAGTCAGCTGCGTTTCAAAACGTACGGTGTATTTTCAGGCTGTTCTTGTGCAGGTTTCCCTGTTGAGCAACAGCTGGCACCTTTTACAAGTTAATAGCCTTTTAGATGAAATATCCTGCGTAAACCAACACAATATGGACTCAAAATCTGACTTCAAACTTGTAATGCTGTGAAATATGATCACCTGAATGGCACCTACATCACAAAAAAGGAAGCGTGATCTATGCCACGAAAGGGCTCATGGATTGTTAAAGTGATGCTTCAGATTTGCTGCAAGAATTGTACCTGAAAACACCTCTCTCGTCACTTTGCAGGTTGCTGAACATCTGCTCTGTGAGAATTTGACCTTTAGTGGAACAATACAATGAAAGCAGCTTTTCTTTCCCATCACAGCAGAGAAACAAGGCCATAGATGTTTTTTCCTTACTGATCCATCTTGTAACTCATAACGTGCTCCAATAATGGGCGAGTCTATGGTTACAGTATTGTCAGCAAGACAGCGTGAAATCATCTCGGTGGAAAGAGATAATTTGCTGACCTTATGTTCTTTTCTTAATATAATTCCTGCTGCTGGCATTGCAACCCAGCTTTGAGCAAGCAATACTTCTGCTTTTGTGACAACTGCAACAAAAAAGGTGGTGTTGGCTTTTATTGCTGATTATGCTATCTGTATAGTTAAGCAAGAGTCATTAGAAGAGGCAGTATCTTGCCTAACACCAACTGATAACATCTGGAAAAAAAACCCCATCAGATTTTCAGAATCACACCCTTTTCAGATTTGCTTCCTCCCTACCTGCCCTTTCATCCCACCGCTTTCAAATGCACTTAACTCCTGGCTGTCGTCAAAACCAACAAGCATGATCCACGGTGTCATATTTGCCCAGAGCCTGCTGACCAAACCAGGCTGTGAGCAATGCAAAGAATGGAAAGCAAACGTGCTGACCTCTCCCTGGATATGCTTCTGTGGGAAAACCGCGTGGAAGACCAATCCTGCAAAGCCTTATTGCCAAGTTTAATGAAGAATTTTCCATCTAAAACATTATTAGAGAATTGTCTTTGGGCTTTAAGTTGGGCTTCGTTCGCTGTAGAATTTGGAAGGCTTGGTAACGCTTGCTGGGGGGTGATACTCCTGGTTCAGTGTACATTTATGTCTCCAGAGCTTACATTCTTTACAATACTGTAACTGCATTTACCAGCACACAGAAGCAAGTGCCCCATGTCTTCATGGTAAATAGCTCATTCACTTCTGTAATTCTATAATTATACTTCTGTAATTGTCCATGGTGTGTCATCTGCTTGCTATTTTGCACCCTGAGCACTAACTGTGTACGTTACTTGTGTATATATTTTTATTTTCCTGTCTAGAAAAATAACTGAGATGCTGATGGAAAATATGACCACTTATTACTTGCATCTTAAAAGGAAATCTATCAAAAGGAATCTTGAGATATATCTCTATATCCTTGCAGAAGGCATTTAAGTTTATTTTTGGATCAATTCAGTCAAATGCTTCTTACAATTCACTGATTAAAATAATCACTGTCTCTAACCAATGCAGAAAATCCAAATTATTCACAACCTAAAGACTATTGTTTAGAAGAATCATCTTTGAGCTAGTGTTGGAAATCAGAAACCTCCTGCATGCTTATGTTTAATTTGACTCAAACCAGGTGTCCTGCTGGAGAAACTCATATATGAAGCTGGCAAAGAAAATAAATAATAAAAAAAAAGTAGCAACAACAGTAAAAAAGATGACACCTAGAAAAACATGCCTGGGAAAACAGCAGAAGGTTCTAGCAAAGCCAAACACACGTGCAGGGTGTGGGCCCAATGGTCTCAATACTCATGCAGCAAGGAAGGACACAGGATAGACAAGATCATTTCTATACAGCATACTTGGACCTGAAGTAAATGGGAAAAACTGGAGCCTCTAAAATGATTTACTGGTAGTAAAAAGTCACTGGTGAGGTTCAAGAGTAACAATGCATTTCATATACATATATATGTGTTGTTAAAAAAGAGCAGCTCACAGATGTGCATGTTTAGCTGCTGCATTAGTCTTTAACCTTCAGCTACTCATGGTTTCTAGGCTAGACAGTCGGTGCATCGAGTTTGTATCCCAGCAGAAGCCTGCGGGTTGCCCCACCGAGGCCAACCACCCTCGCTCAGCACTGCAAGCAGGTACCAGAACCCGGTGGAAATGGCATTTCCAGTCAGCATGCCTTCTCCCTACAATACAGGGGATCTCTCAGAGATGCTTGAGCTGAATGGTATTCATTGCTTAGTACCAGTGACTTTATTAAAGCTTAAAACCTGGGAGTAAGGTTTATGACACTTTTAGAAAAGCAAAGAGTTTGTAAACCGTAGTTGTTAGCTTGCATCCATCTCACTTAAAAATATATTTGAGGGAATTATTTCCATAAAATTTAACAGAAATATTACTTGACACTGATTCATTTTAATTGCCGTTGCCATTTGCACGAAACAGAACTAATACAGCATCATTTCTGTAAAATTAGGTTCTCTCTATTCATTCTGAAACCACATTAACTACTCCTGTGTATTAAGTAGATACATTTTAGTATTAAGTATAACAAAAAAGTGTTACACTATAGTCTCATAGATAAAGGTAATTATATGGAAAAGTCATTCAACTGAGTTTGCATCGCTCCACTTGATTCAGAATTAGAAAGAATGATGTTTAGTTTTCTCACTCAAATGAAGGAGAAATGCACACATACTAATTTTCCTCTAAACCTCTAAATCAAAGTCTCTAAAGCTTGCAACTGTTGCTGTTCAATAAACACAGAATCTCAATGACCTCCGTGCACCCTGGCGCAGGCATAAGGCTATCGGTGTGAAGAAAAACGCCGAAGTGGGGCTTCAATTCCCCCCCTTGGCTTTTACTTCCCTGCCCGTCTAACTGAATCGCCACGCTTTTGTCTGGGTCCTGATTCACAGCAGATGAACTTTTGGAAGCCCTGAAATGATTTATTTCTTCTGTCCTCAGGTATATGCCTGATCCTGTAAGGATGAGAACTGGCATACACTTGTGTTTTACAGAAGATCTCTCAAGAAACTGCATGAACTTGAAAAATGGGGTTTTTTTTTCTCCCCTAACAGGCCCTAGGAGGCCTGACTATGGATAATTTCCTCTTTCAGAGATGAAAGAACACAGGAAAGATTATGGAAAGCTTTCCACCTTTAGGAATTGAGCCGGTTACTTTCCAAAAAAAGGTAACTGTTAATAAAAGTGTTCAAGCAAGCCTCAGAAGAGAGACAGCAGTTCGGGTGTTTGTCTAGATGTGGCGTTGAGCACCACGGTTTGGCGGGGGTCTTGGCAGAATCAGGTTAACAGCTGGACTTGTTCTTAAAGGTCTTGTCCAACCTAAACAATTCTGTGATTCTATTTTCAGAAGCGAGTGACATCAAGCAGATTGAGCCAATACTTGCTGAAGAACTGCCTGCTTTAGGAGTCTGAAAATGCTATGCAGGCTCCAGGAAAGGGGAGAAGTATGATTTAAGATCAGCCGTGTAGCTGGTGGCACGATCAAGAGATATTAGACAGGTACTAATCAATCAACAACAGAAAATATCAGCATGTCAGTTGAAATCCCAAGGAAGAACAATTATTCATAACAGCTTGGAAAGGAAACTAAGACAAAGATTCAGACCAAGAAGGCCAATTATTTTCCTTTATATACAGGAAAGACATGGGCACTTACTAAACTGGGAAGAAGCACAAGGCATTTTATCAGTTTAGTGCAAGCATGATAGGTTGAGAAGTTCCAAGAGGACATGGCATAAAAATGAATGAAGAACTAAGCCTAGAAAATGCATATAATCCTACTGACTTAATAGCAAGGATAACAGAGGGCTGCTGTCCTGGAACCATACGTGCCTGTTGCAAAACCTGCCAACCAAACCAAACTGCTATAGAAAGTAAGAGCTTGCAAACACAAGTATGTGCTTCCTGGGTTGCTTTATATTCTCCGGGGATTCAAAGGCGAGCCTAATAGACCAGAACTCACTGGATGGCTTACTCAGATATTGCTCCAGATTGAGTATATAGAATCACAGAGTGTTAGGGGTTGGAAGGGACCTCTGGGGATCATCGAGTCCAACCCCCCTGCCAGAGCAGGGTCACCAGGGCAGCCCACACAGGAACAGATCCAGGGGGGGCTGGAAAGTCTCCAGAGCAGGAGACTCCACAGCCTCTCTGG
>JANHFX010078738.1:0-21021 GCA_027560015.1 Chloroceryle amazona
CTGCTGCACACGGCCAATACCTTTTCCCTGCCCCTCTGCCAGGGCAATGCCCTGCACCAGTTCTTCTGTGAGATCCCATCAATCCTCAAGCTCTCCTGCTCACGCTCCTACCTCAGGGAAATTTGGCTTATTCTGGTCAGTGCCTGTTTATCATTTGGTTGTTTCATTTTCGTTGTGTTATCCTACGTGGAGATCTTCAGGGTCGTGCTGAGGATCCCCTCTGAGCAAGGTCGGCACAAAGCCTTTTCCACCTGCCTCCCTCACCTGGCCGTGGTCTCCCTCTTTGTCAGCACTGCCATGTTTGCACACCTGAAGCCCTCCTCCATCTCCTTTCCATCCCTCGACTTGGTGGTGTCCATTCTGTACTTGGTGGTTCCTCCAGCTTTGAACCCCCTCATCTACAGTATGAGGAACAAGGAGCTCAAGGATGCTCTGAGGAAAATGATTACTGGATTGTATTCAGAAGCAATAAACCTCTTGTCTCCTTTTGCAAATCGCTCATAATGTATCTCCTGACAGGCCAAGTCCATGTTTTCTTGATGATTTTGTTTATTTTTATTTCCTTTGCTTTAACTTTTATATTGTGGTTTGCAAAAAAAATATCATTATTTTTTCTGGTTTACTGATGTATCTCTCCAGCTTTTGTGTGACCTAGCATCAGTAAAAATATGTGCCCATTTTTGTCATTCTGTTTAAGGAAAATAACGGATCCTCCAGTGACCTGGTTTTCTAAGGTCTTTTCTCTGAGTCCTGGGTAAAGTTGCTGGGATAGTGCCTGTGGCAGAGGTGAGGGGAAAAGACTCCCAGCCCAGCAGCACTGCCAGGGAGCTCCAGTTCTCGTTCTGTCCTCAGCTGCTCCCTCTTCCCTTCTCAAGGTTGCTGTTAAGAATATGCCCAACACAGCACCCAGGAGTGGAACCCCCAGTGAAGAGCTGAAGTGTGGGAGTGTGCAGGGTGGGGGCCACAGCAGTGTCCTTGCCCAGACAGCATCATTTCCAGTGCTGCCTGCTCACCCCAGGTCAGAGGAGGTTCTTCCTCTGTTGAGGGACTCTAGAGAAAATGTGCCAATAGAAATATAATAAATCTTCTGAGAAGCATTTCTCCATTTGAACCGTTGGTAACAAAATTTCCTGCAACAAGTGGCTGCATAAAACTATTCATGTAACGAGAGAGAGGGAGCGTAATGAACTTTGTGGTGCATCCCCTTGGTGCTGATAATACAATTAATGAATCACACGTTCCAAATTCACACAACTCCCAGCAATGCTGGAGAGACTTTCTCAGCTATTACAATGATCTGTTTTCTGGAGATGTAAGCTGAAGCTGGGCTGAAAGTGATGGGAGATTTGGGGAAGGTAGGTGGGGCTCCCTGACATGGTGGGAATGCCCTCCTGGACATGTTTTCACAAGCAGAAAAGGCAGGACTGGAGGAGGATATGGAGGCAGCTTTGGCTGCAGTGCAAAGGAGATGGAAGAGCAAAAAACCCTGAGAGGACAAAGTGCAGCAGTGCTGAGCGGAGAGGAAGGGTCACCTCCACCATCCCTTGGCCAGGGCTCTGCCTAATGCAGCCCAGGATGCCATTCTCCACCTTTGCCGCAAAGGTGCAAAGGCAGGAAAGGAGAAGGGTTTTGGGAGACCTAATAACAGCCTTGACCCATCCGCTTGGAGATGAGCATGAAACAGCAGCCAGGCTCTTCCCCGTTGTGCGTGATGGGAGGATGAGGGCCAATGGGCATCAGGTGGAACAAGGGGGGATAAACATTCTATGATAAAGACAATCAAGCACTGGATCAGATTGCCCAGAGAACTTCTGTCATCTCTGTCCTTGGAGCTTCTCAAGCTGAAAATTTAGGAAACCCAGAGAACTTTCAGTGACCCCAGAGCTGACTCTGCTGTGAGCAGAGGTTGGCCTAGAGACCTCCTCATGTCCCTTCCCACATCAGTGTATCTGTGGTTCGATCCACCATGGAATCTGCCCTCCTGGTGACCATGGAAGTCAAGGAGAAAAGACTTTCTTGTCCCCCCTCCAGGCATTGTTGCTCAGAGTAGTGCTGCTGCGCAGCTAGTCTTAAAAGATTTCCCAGTTTACCTTCTCTTTTCTTCTTCCCTCTTTTCCCTGCTCACAATCCCTTCCCCTGGACCCTTCTTGTCCCCTCCCATGCAAACAGCCCAGCTCTTTTGACTCTCCTCCCTCGCCTAACTTTGGGTTCTCCTCCGTTGGACTCTCTCCAGTAGATCCCTGTCTCTCTTAAATTGGGGAGCCCAAAACTGGACACAGTATTCCAGGTGTGGTCTGACTAGGGCAGACTAGAGGGGGAGGAGAACTTCCCTAGACCTGCTGGACACAGTTTTCTTAATGAGCCCCAGGCTGCCATTGGCCTTTCTGGCCTCAAGGGTCCATTGCTGTCCCATGGAGAACTTGCTCTCCACTAGGCCTCCAAGGTCTTTCTCTGTGGTGCTGCTTTCCCTCAGGGCAACCACTAACCTGTACACACGTCTGACATCACAATCCCCTGAACAATCCAGGCTGCTCCTCCTGCACCATGTCCTATCCACCTGTGACATCACAGAATCTTGCACAAGCCAGGTCCCTACTTCTCCCCATCTCCTGCTCATCCATCTGTGACATCACAAACCCCTTTACGAGCCGGGTCCCTCATCCTCCCTCATCCACCTGTAACATCAGAAAGCCCTGCACCAGCCAGGGGGCTCCTCCTGCTCCATCTACTATGAATCCACCTGTGACATCACCCCTGCACAGGCCAGGTCCCTGCTCCTGCCCCATCTCCTACACATCTATCCATGAGATCACAGTGCTGCACACAAAACAGGGCTCTGATCCTGACCCATCTCCTACTTTTCCACCTGTGACATCACAAACCCCTGCACAAGCCATGTCCCTGCTCTTGAACCATCTTGTACAGCTGGATCTGAGAGATCACTATGCTGTATACGTCCAGGTTCCTGCTCCTTCCTCATCTACTCATCTATGCATGATGTCACACTGCCTCACACTAACCAGGTCCCTGCTCCTGCCCTGTCTCCTACACATCCATGTATGACATCACAAACACCTGCACAAAACAGGTCTTTTCCCCCAGATCATGGTGCTGTGACATCACAAACCCTGGAAAAAACATGGAAGTTCTCCTGTCCCATCTCCTACGCATCCATCTGTGACTTCACAACACCCAGCATAAACCATGTCCCTGGCCTGCCCCGTATCCTAATCGTGGAGCTCTGACATCACAAACTCTTCCTCAATGCAAGTCCCTGCTCCTGCTCCATCTCCTATGCAAAATCGTGTGATATCACAAACCCCTGCACTAGCTGGGTGTCTGGACATTGCCCTTCTCCTACTGATTCCCACGTGACATCAAAAAACATTGCACAGGCTGGGTCCCTGGTCCTTGCCCATCTCCTTCTCCTCCAACTCTGACATCAAGACCCCCTTCATGAACAAGGTCCCTGCCCCTACTCTATCTGCTGCTCATGGGTCTGTGACCTCAGAAACCCCTGCGCAAGCCAAGGCCTTGCACATCTCCTACGCATGGAACTCTGACGTTACTAACACCTGTACAAGCAGGGTCCTGCTTTTGCTCCATGCACTACACAGCTGTGACACCACAAAACTCTGCACAAACCAAGTGCTGTTCCTTGCTGATCTCCTACTCAGCCACCTGTGACATAACAAACACCTGCACAAAGCATGTCACATAATCCCAGAATATTCATGGTGAGAAAGGACCTCCTAGATCACCGAGTCCACCATACCCATAACAAAAAACACCTAAAAGAAACCCCAAACACCTAAATACCCTGTTCTAACATGACTTCAAAACCACAAAATACACAAAATACACAAAATAACCCCCTACATGCCTGCCACAAGAGCATGTCCTAAAGCACCAGGTCTTCCCGTTTCTTAACTACCTTCAGGGATGGTGGCTCAACCACCTCCCTGGGAAGGCTGTTCCAGTGCCTCACCACTCTTTCTTGTAAAGAATTTCTTCCTAATATCCAATCTAAACCTCCCCTGATGCAACTTCAGACCATTTCCTCTGGTTCTGTCAGTAGTTACTAAGGAGAAGAGGCCAACACTCACCTCTCTACGACCTTCTTTCAGGGAGTTGTAGAGGGCAATGAGGTCTCCCCTCAGTCTCCTCTTCTCCAAACTAAACATAGCCAGCTCCCTCAACCTCTCCTCATACGACTTGTTCTCTAAACCCCTCACAAGCTTGGTACATCTCCTCTGAACACGTTTCAGCATCTCAATGTCTTTCCTATAAGGAGGGACCCAGAACTGGACACATTATTCAAGATGAGGCCTCACAAGTGCTGAGTACAAGGGCACGATAACTTCCCTTCTCCTGCTGACCACACTATTCCTGATATAAGCCAGGATCCTGCTGGCCTTCTTGGTCCAGAGATGGTCCCTGACCCATCTGCTACTCATGGAGATGTGACATCACAAACTGCCAAAAATACAGGGGAGTTCTCCCGTCTCATCTCCTACTCATCCGTCTGGGACATCTAAACCCACAGCACAAATCATGTCCTGTGTGACCTGCTATGTGTCCTACTCATGGAGATGTCACATCACAAACCCATGCAGAAGTCAGGTCACCAATCACCTACTCATCCACCTGTGACATCAGAAAGCCCTGCACCAGCCAGGGGGGTCCTCCTGCTCTGTCTTCTATGAATCCACCTGTGACATCACAAACCCCTATACAAGCCAGTTCCTTGCCCCAGCTCCTACACATGGAGCTGTGATGTTACAAGCCTGTGAAGATGCCAGGTCCCTTCTCCTGCCCCATCTCTTGCACATCCATCAATGACATCACAATCCCCTGAACAGACAGGACCCTGACCCTGACTTGTCTTGTAATCAGCCACCCATGACATCACAAATCACTAAAGAATCCAGGGGACTTCTTCTGTCCCATCTTCTACTCATCCTCCTGTGACATCAGAACACCTGCACAAATCAGGTCCCTGCCCCATCTGCTACTCATGGTGATGTGACATCACACCCCCCCCCTTAAAACGGGCGTTCTCCTGTCTCATCTCCTACTCCTCCACCTGTGACATCACAAAAACCTGCGCAACCTGAATCCTGCTCATGCTCCATCTCCTACTTGTCCATCTGTGACATCACAAACCCCTCTAGAAGCCAAGACCTTGCTCCTGCCCAATATCCTGCCAACTCCTCTGTGACATCATAAAGCCCTGCACAGTGTCACGTTCTGCTCACTCGAGGTGGGGGGAAAGAAGGGAGTGACGCAGGGCAGGTCATTTCTCTTGGGTCAAAATACAGAGATTTACCACAGGTTCCTGACAGAAAATGAGCTGTGTCCTTAATCCCCTGAACTACAACAGCGACGGACACTGTGTGGGATGTACTGAGAGGGAAGGGCAGGGAAAGAGGAGAGGACAGGAAACAGAGGAAGGGTGGCATTGACCCTTTCAGCCAATGGAGCTGGGGCGCAGAGACCCTGGATTTTATCACCCTTGGCCTGGTGGCAGCACATAGGAAAACTTGGTGTGGGGACAAGGCCGCTGCTCCACCAATGTCCTTCCCTCCCGCCTGAGCTGGCAGATTTTGTCCCTGTTCCAACTGCAAGGCTTCTTCTCCCATCAGCTGGTCCAGGTCAGGTGTTCCTCACACAGTGTTTGAGAGGCCAACTCACTTGATTGGGACTTCCACACAGGCCTGACAGGACAGACTGCCCCAGGCACAAGAGGCACAGAATCATTAAGGCTGGAAAAGACCTCAAAGATCAAGTCCAACCATCCACCTGCCACTATCGTGACCACTAAACCACATCCTCAAGTCTTCTGTCTACACGTTTTTTGAGTGCATCCAGGAACGGTGACTCCACCAGCTCCCTGGGCAGCTCCAATGCCCAATGCCTCTTTCAGTACAGGAATTGTCCCTCATGTCCAATTTAAACCTCCCCTGGTGCAGCTTAAGCCCATTAACTCTCATCCTATTGCTAGGTACTTGGGAGAAGAGACCCACCCCTATCTCACTACAACCTCCTGTCAGGTTGTTGTAGAGAGCGAGAAAGTCTCCCCTCAAAGTCCTACAGACTAAACAAGCCCAGCTCCCTCAGCTGCTCCTCATAAGAATGTTCTCCAGACCCCTCACCAACTTCATTGCACTTCTCTGGACCTGCTCCAGCACCTCACTGTCATTCTTAACACTGTGGTGCCCAAAACTGAAACCAGTACTCAAGCTGTGGCCTCACCAGTGCCCAGTACAGGGCCATGGTCACTTCCCTAATAGTTTCTCAGATACCCTGGGAAAGAAGGCACCCTCTCTGGGGGCTGCTTGTCTGACCCAAGCCATCTCCAGGACAAAAAGGCAGCATCCAGGAGGTGGAAGCAGGACCAGATCCCAGTGAGCATCACCCTCGTTGGCCCAGCTAGGGCTGGTTCACAGCCCACAAGCGCTGCAGAGCATCACTTGCAGCTTGGGGGCTGTGGAGAGCTCAGGGAAGGGTCCAGGAGCACCACGTCAGGTGAGAGGAGGGGTGGGGAGAGATGAGAGAGGAGCTGCCCTGGGCTGGAATCCGCCCCAGAGAGAAAAATGCTGGGGCTCAGCTGCTCCAAGATGACACCCCGAGTTTGGGTAGCTTAAAGCATGGTCATGGGATGCAGACAGAAGTTCTTGCTCTCTTGCTCCTGCCCAAGGCCTGGGAAGTGGCTGAAGAAACATTGGTGTCCACAGCACCCGTGGGACATCCCCTCAGTGTCCCTAGACAGGGTTGTGTGGGATGTTTCAATGTCCCCTACCCTGAGACTCCCGTACCAAAGGGGAGTCTCCCTTGCTCCAGGTTCCCCTCTGCTCTCAGGGCACTTCACTGCCTCAAGGCTGGTCCTGGCTGTAAAGACTGAGGTCAGAAGGACATTGAGTGTCTTGGGATTTCCTGCACCCTGCACCACACCCCAGGTACATTTACCTGAGCCTTTCTTTTGCTCTTCGTGCAGCTGTAGAAACTGTTGTGCTGTCCTTCAGGTCACTCGCTGGGTTCGGCACCCGTTGGGCTTTGGCTTTTCCTAAAACCATCTCTGCACGTTTGTGAACTTATCATCATTGTCCTCCAGAAGCCTCCTGGAAGGGTTGTACTCTGCAATGTCAGTGGCCACCTAGAGAAAGACACTGTCCATCTTGACTCATCACTGGTGTGGCTACATCTGGAGCAGTGTGTCCCAGTGTGGGGCTTCCCGTTCCTCCAGAACAGGAAGGAGCTGTCATGTGGCCAGAGAAAGACTGCCAAAATGGAGTTAGGGGTCATGTGTGGAGAGGCTGAGAGACCTGGGCTTCTTTAGCCTGGTGCAGCGGAGGCTGAGGGACAAAGCGTTGTAGTTTGAGACAGCCTGAATATCTTTCCAAGATGATGGTACTTTTTGTAGTGGGAAAGAGCATGAGAAAGGAAAAAAACAGCAGAAACTGCAGCTTTGGAAGTCCAGAGTGGACATGAGGATAAAGAACTGTCATTCTGAGGGCAGTGCTGTAGTGCAAGAAGTCACTCCAAGGGAGTCTGGGTCAGCCCATAGCTTTGTGTTTCCAGGAAGAGCTGCTGAGGCTGGAGAAACACCAGTGCAGGTCGGGACACAGTGGGGTGAGACCAAGGTGGGGAAGCCTGCTGGGTGTCTTCATCCTGCAGGGAAACAGGCAGAGGCATGTAACAGTGTGGGATGGGCTGTAGGGCAGGTGGCCTGGGTTTCCCAAGGGTGCTGGGAAAGCTGAAAGGCCTTGAAAGAGCCGAGGTCTTTGCCCCCTTGGCCATGGCTGATGTCCCTGCCACAGAGATCTGAGACAAATCATCCTCATGGCAACGGGGCCTCATTGTCCCCCTGCATCCACTGCAGGAAGGCTGGGAGGTATCTGACCATTGTCCTTCCCCTGGCAGCGCACTCCCCAGATCCCCAGGAACTGCTCTGACCCCTGGGCAATCTAATCATTCCTGTGCGAAAACTCATGCTCAAGCCAAGTCCTGGTCCTTTCCCATCTCCTACTCATCCACCTGTGGCATCATAAACCGCTGCACAAGCCAGTTCCCTCCCTCATCTCCTACTCAGCTACCTGTGACATCATAAACTGCTACACAAGCCGGGTCCCTCATCCCCACCAATCACCTGGGACATCAGAAAGCCCTGCACCATCCAGGGGGCTCCTCCTGCTCCAGCTACAATGAATCCAACTCTGACATCACATTTGTGATGTGTCAGCTCCATGATTAGGATACGGGGCAGGCCAGGGATATGGTTTGTACTGGGGGCTGTGATGATGTAACAATAAAACTTTTAAGGTTTAAGTCTCATAATTAATACCTCTCCCAGAGAGTTTATGTTGGAGGAGCTTCACTACTGGTTCCTCTTCGTTTGAAGCAGCAGAGCCCATCTCCTCCCCGACCGCTCACTTGCCTTGCAGTGAGATTCATTTCTGTCTCCTTGACCGAGGTGCACCTCCTTTTATTGTGCGTTGGGCTGTTCCGCACGGAGTCTCCGGGGCAGCGACTGCTTTCGGCCGGCTTTCCACCCTCCCCAGCTGCCTTCTTCACGCCAACAGATGCAGCTTCAGCAGCAATTCTGAGGGTCCCTGTTCGGGCACCAGTTGCGGGAGAACCTGTCGGGCAATCACACGCAGACCAATGTGATCAGGTGAATGCCGTTTATTAGCTGCAGGGTGGGGTTTATATCGTCATCCCCTCTGTGGTTATGCCTGTTGTAACATTATCATTGGCTAAGCAGTGTAAGCCCACTCTTAACTGGTTATTGTGCAGCAAGCAAGCAGAAAGTGTACAGCAGCGTACGGCAGCGTCCAGTGGTCTCTTATCTCTCCTGTGCTTCTCAGCATTTGTGAGTTGTTTGCTCCATTCACTTACTCCCTTCTTTCCGCCTCCGAGTGTCCTTGGCTGAGGCTTAGGCTTCTTCTGCTAAGTAAGCTGGATTGTTCACATGTCCATTCCTTGCTCATAAATCCTCAACACTGGGTGGTTCTGAAAAGCCTGTTTGCCACCGTTCCCCTGGAATATTTCCTTTTCTGATGGTTGCCGCTTGTATCTTGGGCTTTAATAAGGGATTATTTTCAGACAAATTTCACACTTTCGAGTCCCGTGTCTAACTATGGGACAGAAATTGCACCCCCACCCCTTGTCAACTAAGGTACTGGTGTAACGCTTCTGATCCCCAGTGTGTTTTGTTGTGTTCCTCTTGTATTCGTCCCTCTGGAACTCGTGAGGCAATCACTTTTCTACCACCAGGTAGCTGTGCCACCCCAGACTCTAGTGTTTCTCCTTTCCAGTCTGGCAGCAGCTGCCAGTCTTCCTCTGAAGATTTTACTTGGTCCTTTCCCAATTCCCCCAGCACCAAATTGGTTGATCCAGGTGTTAGGGCTCTGATATTATATAGATATATGTAGGTTGATCCAGGTGCTAGGGCACTGATAATCTATTTCCCTACCTCTTGTGCCGAGTCCCCCTTTCGATGCCCTTTGCGGTGCATAATGGCCACCGGTTCTGGTAGATTTATAACTTCGAGCAGTCGATGTATTTGTTCCGCGTGTTTTATTGTTCTTCCTCGTGCTGTTAGCAATCCTTGTTCCTTCCAGATAGCCCCAGGGCGCACACTACCCCAAAGGCATATTCAGAGTTGTTCCCTATCTTTATTCCTTTTCCTTTGGCTCATGCCAGGGCTTGAGTTACTGTGATAATTTCAGCTTTTTGCACTGAGCTACCTGTGGGTAGATCCTGGGCCCCTGTTACCTGGCTTGTTGTAGCTACCGCATACCCGGCGTACCGGATTCCCGTCGGCATTACCAGCGTTCCGCAGCTGGTATGGGATCTTCTTCCAGGTCTGGTCTGCTGGAATAAGCTGCCTCCGTTGTTTCCATGCAGTCATCTGCAGGAGGATCTGTTACTACTCCGCTGAGGAAAGAAGCTGGGTTGACACCATGAGTTGTTTCAATCATTCTATCATCTGACTCCGAGGGGGTGACAAGCAATGGCCTCCCTTTTGTTCCAGGACGGCAGACACTGTGTGTGAGACCAGTGCGGTCATTTTCTGCCCTCGAGTAAGTTTCCGGGCTTCCTGAATGTTTAAGATCACTGCTGCGACTGCTCTGGACCTGAGGAAGAGGAGACATCACGGGAGCTGCCGTGGCCCTGCCTGGGCTGGGACCTCGGGGTGCCCATGGAGCAGGATCCTTTCTCCTTCTGGGACCCCTCCAGAACTCTTCTTTCCCTACAGATGTATTTGTAGGTGCTTTTGTGCTGTGCCACGGGGCTTGAGCGGCTGCTCCCAGCGCTGATGGGTGCAGAGCGCTCGGGGGAGGTCCCTGAGGCAGTGCAGGGCAGAGGGCACCCGGAGCTGGGTGCCCTTGTGTGACACCGGCACAGTTCCAGACGTTGGTGCTCTTTTTTGACCCTGTCTCTATTAAAAGAGTAAATAAACCACAGGTGTCATTCTTGTGACATCACCTCAACTTTTAGTGCAAAAGAACCCATTTGGACTGAGGGGAGCAAAGTCCTCTTTGCAGAAGCACATTTTTGGGGGGGGTTGTTTGGGTTTTTTATTGAAAGTGTTGCATTCAGGAGGTTTCGGTCGCTACCTCAGAAGGATGACTCCACTCGGACTGGAAAAGGCTTCTTACTGGTACTTCTCATGACACAAACTCATTTTCCCTGGATTAATTCAGCAGAAGTGATGAAAAATTCCATTTTCTGTCTGCCCAGTGTGTCCAACTCACTTTTTAACCACCTTGCTCCGCTCAACATGAGGAAGAGATGAGAGCTTCTTCCTATACCAGAAACCTCCAAAAATGGGTCTTCCCCAGCTCAGAGTGAGCTGTGGAGCTGCCCCATGGTCCTTGCGCTGCATCCCGTCCCTGCTCGTGAACTGGGATGCTCACAGATGGCTGGACTGGGAGTACTGGGAAGAGCCCTGTTGCCTACCCTGCCACATAGCTTCAGTTGTTACCCTCACAGGGGCTGTTGTGAGGTTTCTTCACCCGCTATCCAGGTTGGGTTAGTCCCTCCCACCCACAACGGCTCCTGAGGCTTCTCCTCCATCTTCTAGTGGGGGGGATCAGGATTCGGTGGGGCCACAAGACGCCCTGGGTGCAGCTTTGCAGGAGCAAACCCACCCCTGTGCAGACACACATGTCCCCGAGCAGCTCCTCCTGCCTGGAGCATCTCCTCTTGCCAACCGTGCCCCAAAGGGGAGGTTGCCACCAGAGGGGAGAGACAAAAACATCTTCCATCAGGTACAAACCATCACCACTGTTGTTCCCCAGCTCCCCTCACTCTCTCCTGATGCTTCTTTTGTGATCACAATGGGGTGGGGAGGAAAAATCTGACATTACCGTCCAGGTGTTGAGCCCAGACATAGTCTTGTCTGCTGTGGCTGCCACCTGGTGCCAGCTGCAATGGATGGTGGCAGCTTCAGCTTCATATTGATTTAAAACCCCCACTTCTGTAAAAGGAACTGAACCTTTCAAGGGGAGACCTGCCAAATATTTCTCTGATGGGATATGTCACCTATAAGCCATCCACGTCACGCTCTGGAGCTGGTGGGTGGTGACCGTGTGTGTGACATCAGCTGATGCACCTGGGGAGGATGTTTTTGAGCTGGTGCCACCCCTTTTTTTTGTTTGTTTGGTTTTTTTGTTGTTTGTGGTTTGTTTGTTTTTTTTCTCTCTCTTTCTCCATGGAATTTACCAAAGCAGCTGTTTTGGTTTTTTTTCCAAAAAGAAGGTGAGTGAGCAGATGGGAGTCCCTGGAAACATTCCAGGTCATGTTGGATGGAGCTCTGAGGATCCCAGTCTGGTTGAAGATGTCCCTGTTCACTGCAGGGGGGTTTCACTAAGTGAACTTTAATGGTCCCTTCCAACCCAAACCACATTATGAGCATTTAAGGACAGTGTAAAAACTGGGAAAGAATAAAGAGGGGGGAGGGAGGAAGGCAAAAACTCTGAGGGGGGAGATTCTCCATCTCCATTTGCCCTCATGCCACCGAGTCTGGAAGACACGGAGGTACCAAGGCTGGAGCAGCTCCCACATCCCCACCACCCTTATGGTCACTAAAGAATGTATAGAAAGTTTTACACCCCCTCCGTAGGAGTCAAAAGATGGGACTGAGACTCTCGAGAGCTTCTCTGTTGGCAATCCAAGGATGCCAATGTGTCACCACCCACAACCGAGGCAACACTGGGACTTGGCGTGGGCTGAAGAAGCCTCGAGCCGGTTGGGAACAGAGCCAGGAGAGCTGAAATCAGTGGGGTTCTGGACATTTGCCTTTTTCTGTGTCCAAAGTGGTGAGATATAGGGCATGAACTGGGGTAAAAAACTCAAGGAAAAGGGGGTAGGAAAAGGTTGGGTGGTGGGAAATCTGGGCTGTGACCCGGGTGGGAGCTCTGGGCTGGACCTGGGTGGGAGCTCTGGGCTAGATCTGGATGAAGTAAGTTTGGATTGAGCCTAATTCTCAGTTCCTGAGATTGCTTTGTCAGGTCCCAGCGAGGGGTGTGGTTGTAGCACTGGTGGGTTGAAGCTTTGCCCCAGTTCCCCCCATCTGGCTTCAGGGGATGTGAGATTAATGGGGAAAAAATCCCAGCACAGCAATAAGGAGGCTTCTGACTCAGCAGCTCTGGTCCAGCAGTGAGCGGCTACTGGGGGAGCGTGCGGAAGCTGGTGTGTGGCAGCTGCTTGGTGCTGGGTATTCAATGCTTCGGCTTCTGCCAAATTTTTTGGATTCAACTTGGGGTTGGGGAGCCCAGGACACCCCTGTGGGGCTTCAAATCCCTCTTCTGGGTGGAGGTCATGGGTGTGGGGCGGGGAAATCGGTGGGTTTTCCTCTGCCATGAAGAGCAAAGCACATGGTGGAGATTTGGTGGGTTTTTCTCTGTTCTGTCCCTGCAGTTCCTGGAAGGTGGAAACGCCACATCTGGGAGCAGCTTCCCTATGAGTTCTCACCGTGGCTCTTGGTGCTGCAGATAAAAAGTGATATTTTTTTTTTTTTTTTTGGCAGGTAAAAGATGGATTTTTAAGTCTTTTTGCAGATAAATGTTGGGTTTTTCCTTTTTTGGCAAATAAAATGTGGGTGATTTTTTTTTTTTGGCAGATAAAAGGTGGATTTTAGATTTTTTTTTTCATTTAAAAGGTGGATTTTTCATTTTTTTTTGGATGCTGGATTTTTCTGGTTTTTTGGCCGATAAAAGATGGCCATTTTCTTCTTTTTTTGGCAGTTAAAAGGTGGATTTTTATATTTTTTTTTCAGCAATATTTGTTTCTTGTTTGCACATGGATTCCTCACTCTTCGGGCACAAGACAAATGTGCTTTTGTTTCACCTCCACATGCAGAGACATGGCCTCATCCCTCAGCAACGTTTCCCCCGACCGAGGCCGTGAACCAAACAGTAGTCGCCGGTCATATTTTTGTCGTGCTTTTTGGGACACAAAAATGCTTTATTTCCCCCCAGAGTCTATTTGGGAACATTTTCCGGTGACCAAATTCCTGTTATTCCCCACTCTGTGTCTTTTTCTCCTCCTCTTCAGACTGTTTTACTCCAAAACACTCCAAACTGCAGCCTGAGAAAGAATAATTTGATTTTTTGGGGGTTTGGCACAGCAACAAAAATATAACACGAATTAAACCTGTCATAGTTAGAGGGGCCAGGACCAGTTTATCGTTATGTGGTTAGAAGCAAAACTGCATTCTATGCTCTCTCAGTCATTGCTCACGGGCTGTTAAGAAGTCATCAGTAGCAGTTGCCCAGGACCCATTGTGAGAGGCTCAGTCCAGGGGGAAGGAGCCGAGTGCTGCCACTGAGTGCTGCACGTGGGACCCTGCCCCCGCCAGATTTCCGGACCTGCCCGGACCCCCTGTGGGAGCTGCACGGAGCTGTGTGGAGCGGCGGCCAGTCTTCTCCAGAGGAGGAGAGCGCCAGACCTTTCTCCACGGCATCGCTGCTTTCAGCGGGACTACTGCTGCAACAGGACTGTTTCACCGGGACTGCTACCACCACCCCAGCCGGCAGTGTCGGGTTGTATGCGGACTCTGTTTCGGGGTGTTTCTTTGTACCGTTGCATTTCTCTTGTTTTGTATTTCTGACTTGAGTCCCTCGCTGTTTTGCTTTTCAAATCATTACAAACCCTATTTAAAAATGATGTTTTGGGAAGGAAAAGCCTGTTTACAGTTTTAACATCAACGAATCATGAGCTGAGTGCCTCTCATTCTGCATCCTCATTCTGGATGGTTATTTCTATTTCTTTTTTCTTCTAAATGTTGACATTCTACAAAAAGCTCTTGCAGAACTGGTTTTGCTTCTCTGCAGAGGGACCAGAATCTGTTTTAATGCTTTGTCAGGAGCTTTGGGAAAAGGCTGTGGCTAGGGAAAGGTCAAAAATTCAAGGAATTTTGAAAACCACCTCATGAGAACAAAACAGAAAAAAACCCCAGGCTGTTGTGGGAGGCTTTGAGAAGCCACAGTTCAGAGCGAACAAAGGCTGGGATGTGACAAAAAGCAGCTTTGAGAGAAAAGAGTTAGAAAAAAGTGCCTGACAAGCAGCACTGAGGGGTTTTTATGGTGATTATCAGCTTTTTGGATCTTTTAGTGCCCCAAGGGAGCATCCTGGCAAAGCCTCGGGACAGAGATAGACCTGGCTGCAGTCTTGGGGTGGTTGAGTGACACATTTGTCACCAGAAGGTGCCACTGTCCCCTCTGCCGCACCGGGGATGGCAGAAGATCCTCATGATGTGGCTGAGTACCATCCCCTTTGCTGGAGGCTTTAAGAGCTGTCTATGGAGATGAGGAGGGGGTTCTGGACATTGGGCATGTCTTTCAAGGACCATACAGCTCCTTGTGGGGTGATCTGAGGGTTGTGGAGCAGAGACTGGAGCTGAAAACACCTTTCAAGTAGGAAAGCAGGACTGGGGCAGGGATCATCCCCCTGGACTGGGCACTGGAGAAGCTGCCCCTTGAATCCTGGGGTCAGTTTTAGGCCCCTCACTCACAGAAGGTCATTGAGAGGCTGGAATATGGTCAGACAAGGGAAACGGAGCTGGTGAAGAGAACAAGGAGAAGTCCTGAGGAGAACTCTGCTCCTAAGGAACTAGGACCAGGACAAGTGCCAGGACAAGAGGAACCGACCTCAAGTTGCCCCAGAAGAGGTTTAGGTTGGCGATGAGGAACAATTTCTCCAACCCCCTCAGGGGTGGAGTCTCCATCCCTGAAGGGGTTTCCAAGCTGTGTAGCTGTGGTGCTGAGAGCCAGGGGTCAGTGGTGCCCTGGCAGTGCTGGGCGAATGGTTGCACTCGAGGATCTGAAAGGTCCCTTTCAACCAAAACGATTCTGAGTTACTATGTAACTGAAACACCACCTCTGCAGGGCAAGCAGAGCTGACAGAAGATGATAATACCAAGGCTGGCTTAGAAAAAACAAAGTAATTCCTGGTTTTCTGAAGGCAGAAACCATGTCTCCCTTCCTACTGCTTCTTCCCTTGACTGTCCTGCAAGAAAATTACCCAAGATCAAGCATTTCCTTCACAGTGACAGTAGTAACTCGTAACTCGCTTCTCGCTTTGGCCCAGGGGAAGACTCGACTGCTGCAATGATGCCATCACAGCAGGGAGCGGAAGAAGGGACCAGTAAGTGCTGGTCTTGTTTGGGGGACACTGTTTCAGAGGTTTAGCAGCTAAAATTTGGTTAAAATAGATGGAGCGGGGAGGAGGAGGATGTACGAAAGGGAAAGAGGTTGGCAGGAGGCATAGGGCAGCCCAAGCTGTGGGTCTGGGCAGTGGAACCCATCCCTCATAGTTGAAAGGTGGGTGGAGAGGATGCGACTGGGTCAAGCAGCCCTAAAAATCCTTGGAGGATGATGAAAACACCCCCTGATCTGCACCTGCATCTCACTGTGGCCTCTACACATGCTTTGTGGCTGGATTTGAAGGTGCTGTAGGCACCCATGGGTGTTGAAGGAACCCATGGGGTCCTTCAAGAGCTGCAGGGAGCTTGGGGTGCTCTTGGGATTGCCAACCGAGCCTCTTCCACATGATATTTCCCCAGGTTTTAGCCTCAAGTGCATTAAAGATAAGAAGGTCCCCATTGGGGTCACCGTGGTCATAGCTGCCTTGTTGCTAGCCATCATTGCTCTGGCTGGTAAGTGGCTGAGGATGGAGGTGCCCACTACCAAAATATCCCCTTCTGGAGAAAAGGCACCGGTGTAAGTCCCCAGGATCTGTTCTGCTTCTTTCCAGCTAAGAAATATCCATCCTGTCCCTCCTGCCCCTCTCCCATCCTTCCCAGTTGCCTGAAAACTGGGATCGGCTACAGGGAGAAGTGCTTTTACTTTGTGGAGGACAAAGCCGACTGGAACAGGAGTCAGATCTCTTGCCTTGCTCTCAGAGCGCATTTGGCGACCATCGACACCCAGGAGGAGCTGGTAAATGAGAAACCTCTGAGGAACTGGCATGTCAGTGGCTCTGGGAAGTGGATTTGGGATTCTCCTGGGGGCTGTAGCATGAAGATACATGTGATGGTTGGTTTTCCCCCCTCCAGCGTTTCCTCTTGCGCTACGGGAGCTCCTTGCACTACTGGGTCGGTCTCCGAAAGGAAGACGCTGGACCTTGGAAGTTGTTCAACGCGTCTCTCCTCAACAGCCCGTATGTCTCGTCTTCTTCTGGAGAGTGTAACTGTGTCCTGGGCTGAGCTGGGTCAGGGGTTGAATGTGAGAAGACACATTTATATAGAAACCTGATGAGGTGGGAACAATTTAACATCACGTTCCTTGCTTGAGCTAAAATATTCAGGCCACAGTCCATGGGCTCCAGATGATGGCAGAAGGGTGAGGGCATCTCTTGGGACCAAACAACTGAAAATATTCCTTCCTTTGTGGAGCTTTTGGTCTGTGTGGGGTGGGTTGTTTGCTGGGAAGGGTGGCCCAAGCTCCTTGAAGCACCATTTACCTGTGTGGGAGATGCTCAACCACTGACCTACAACCTGTTGGCTTCTTGCCCTTTGGTTTATTTGGCTTCTTGCCATTTGAGGTGTTTGGGTTCTGTCCCGTTGAGCTCGTTGGCTTCTTGCCTTTTGGCACAGGGTCGACGTGCGGGGCGAGGGCCAATGTGCCTATATCGACGGTGATGGGATCAGCAGCGACTGGTGTTCCCAGATGAAATTCTCCATCTGCAGCCACTTGCCAAGAGCAGGGCCCCATCCGGGTTCACAAGGATTCAGAAACCCTGAATTTCAACTGAAATTTCCCCCTCGGCAGAGGAGATCAGCTGCAAACTGCTATTGTCCCTACACAGCTCAGTAGTGAGTGTCCCAAGGGCCTAGATTTAATATTTAGATTTAATTTTAGCTGACAAAAGCATGAACTCCTCATGACAATGACATGGGAGACGTGACCAAAGGATCTTTATTTTACTCTGACCATTTTCCAGCTTTTTTCATTTGCAGGGAGTCTTGGAAATACCCAAGAGACTTGGAAAAGTCCCTCCTTTGCTGGCAAAGCTCAGCCCTGCTGGTGTTGGTGTCCTTGGATGGATTTGGAGGTGTTGGAGGCAAGGGACAGAAATAGAAAGTGGAGAAATGAAGTGGAGTTGCCTCAGATCCCACCCATGGCCAGCGCTTGGAGAAGACCCAGCTTGGTCCAGGAGCCACCAGACCGCTGCTCCCAGATGTGTTTTGGCACCCAGTGCCAAACTGGTCCCATTTTTTCTTTCTCCCTTGTGTTGTTTCTTCCAGCTTTAAATCTCAGCAGCCTCTTTCTGGCAAATCCAGCACAAGAGGATGCTGTGGACGTGGGAGTGCAACAGGCCCCTGCTAATCACTGCTCAAGCGTCTGCCCTCGTGGGACCCAGCACCAGAGACCTGGAGAACGCTGTGATGACACCCTGGTGACATCATGCACTTGAGTGCAATATTTCTCTCATTAGGGTGTTTTTCTCCACAAATCCTGAACCAGGTCAGCAGTTGTCAGCTCAGCTGATGTGGGAACGTAGGACCTGTTGGCCTCTTGGTTTTTCATCGGTGTGGGGGAAGCAGAAGCACAGGGTGAACCTGTGCCCTTCCCCTCATTTCTCCTGCCCCCAAACCTCATTTATCCTCCACCAAATCTGGTTTCTTCTCCGCCCCCAGTCCCCGTTTGTGTACAACTTGGTCTAATAAATATTAAAAAATCAGAAAATGCTATTTTTTTATATATAATGGGCTCATGGAGACAATATTACCCTGGGGTAAAATTATTACCACAGGGACCATCTTCTTGCTTTCTAGGGTTGAAATTTCCTCACTTTTGTGCTTTGTATTTGAGTATAAAATAGGAATAAATGTTTAACTGATTGTTTGTTTGGGTTTCTTTTCTTTTCTTTGTTTGTTTTTGTTTTTGTTTTTTTACTCTCTTCTTCCTGTTTAGCAGCTGGGTTGCAGAGGCTAGATCTGAATCACCCTGGCTTCAGTTTGCTCCCATGACCGTTGTTGCCGGCTCCAGAGGGATTCTGGGAGCAGCCGGGTCTGCTGAGCATCAGCCTGGGAATATTTCCCCTGGGCTGTGGAGTGAGGGCAGGGAGGCTCTCCCAAGGCTTCCTGTAAAGGGGCTCCATCCCAACCCCACCCAAACCTTCCCTCTCGGTTCTGTTGATCCTCAGGCCCACTCAGTCTCCAGACGTGTTTCCAATCTTCTCCCCAACAAAAGCCTAGGAGAGGAGGGATGGTCTTAGAGCTGACTGTGTGGGGTGGAGACCTGATCCTGCCCTGCTTGGGGCTGAGCTGGGAGCTGGAGAGGTTGGTGGGTACTGGGAAAGAAGTGAAGGGTCTGGAGATGATGGGTAGGGGAACAGCAGGTTTCTGGGGTGAGTAAAGGAGGCTCAGGGAAGACCTTCTGGCTCTTGACATCTCCCTGACAGGAGGTTGGAGACAGGTGGGGTTGGGCTCTTCTCCCAGGGAACAAGCCATGGACAAGAGGAACCGGCCTCAAGTTGCTCCAGGGGAGGTTTAGGTTGGAGCTGAGCAACAAGTTCTTCCCCAGAGAGGTTGTCAAGGCCTCTTGGGAGCTCCCACACACCTTGGGCTCAAAGTGTTGGACCTTTTTGAGCACAGAAAAAGGGTCCAAAAAAGGCAACGGGAGGAATTTCCCCACAGCGATGAAAAGATAAAAGCAACAGGGCTGTGGATTTGAGAAGAAATGGATCCAAAACTTGTAACTTTTAATGATTATGAGTAGCTCCTGTACAGTGTTGAAGGTTGCAGGTGATTTGTGGTCAAAACAACAAGTGGGTTTGGTGCCTTCTGCAAGTTCTGCCTCCATCCTTGGTGGCTTCTTCACCTGGAGTCATCTGCAGGCAGAGGTTGGGGCTGGTGACAGGTGCTACCTGAGGTATCTTCCAGATTGTCCCGGTGCAAAAACACATGCTGGGGATGAGATGAGAGGGGTGATGGGTCCATCTCTGCTCACCCCACTCTGTGTCTATGTCCCTTCTCAACTGAGGAATGGGGGGAACTGGCCAAACCCATCCACATCTCCAGTTTTAGGGCAAACTCTTCCAAGCTTGGAGATGTGGTAGGGGATGCTGATCATTACTCCCTCTTCTAAATGATCATCCTCAAAGTGAAAGAACCTGGAGGTCTTGGTCAACATCAAGCTGAAGATGAGCCAGCACGTTTCCAGGTAGTCAAGAAGGCCACCAGCATCCTGGCCTGTATCAGCACTGCTGTGATCAGCAGGACTAGGGCAGGGATCATCCCCCTGGACTGGGCACTGGAGAGGCTTCCCCTCAAATCCTGGGGTCATTTTTGGGCCCCTCTCTCCCAGAAGGACCTTGAGGGGCTGGAATATGGTCAGACAAGGGAAACGGAGCTGGTGAAGAGAACAAGGAGAAGGGTCTGGAGAACAGAACTCCTGAGGAGTGGCTGAGGGAACTGAGTGTGTTCAGCCTGGAGAGAAGGAGGCTCAGGGGAGACCTTCTGGCTCTGACAGCTCCTGACAGGAGGTTGGAGCCAGGGGGGTTGGGCTCTGCTCCCAAGAAACAAATGCCAGGACAAGAGGAACGGGCCTCAAGATGCTCCAGGGCGGGTTCAGGTTGGAGATGAGGAACAATTTCTCTAACCCCCTCCAGGGCTGTCCAGGGCTGTCCCAGGCTGCCCAGGGCAGGGGTGGAGTCCCCGTGATCCCTGAAGGGGTTTCCAAGCCTCCCGTGGAGCTGTGGTGCTGAGGTCCAGGGGTCAGTGGTGCCCTGGCAGTGCTGGGAGAAGGGTTGCCCTCTATGATCTGAAAAGTCTCTTCCAGACTAAAAGAGTCTGTGATTGTAATTGTGCTGACCAACCCCTTTCCTCACACTTTTCCACCTTTGGGAGCTGGAGGAGAAGCAAAATCTTGCAGGGGGTAAATGAATTGCCTCTAATTTCAGCTTTGCAGGGTAAATTAATGAAGCTTAACCCAATTTGGGGGTTGTATCACCTACCTGTGCCAAGATGAGAGCCAAGAGGCCAAACACTGCGCCAGGATCAGCTATCCAGACGATGCCAAGGACACTCAGCCTCTTTTCCACCAGCACTTCTGCAAACCAGGGGGACAGGTATAAAAAAATAGTTGAAAAGCTGGCGATTTTGGTAGCGACACATGGCCTTTTTGGTGGGGTCTGCCCTGTCTGGTCTATAACTTCACTTCTGTGGGCTGTAGCACTGCAAAATTTCTCCCCGTTGCCTTCAAGGGTCAACGGTTTGGCACTTTCTGCACATCCACACTGAGATGTAGCTGCTCAACACCTTTTTTTTTTACTTATTTATTTATTTTAATAAAATACTCCAGAAAAAAACAACTCTCAAATCCGCAGCTGGCCTATGATGCCTTCAGGTTTTGAATTTGCTTTTTTGTTCCCTTGATTCCTCTAAAAATACAACCCCAGGGCAAATTTTTTCTGCCAAAGTGCGGAGCGGCGAGGGAAGATGCGGTCAATCAATGTGATTGGTAGGCGAACTCCGTTTATTAGCTATCAGCGCAGTACTTTTATATG
>JANHFX010084714.1:0-20252 GCA_027560015.1 Chloroceryle amazona
ATGTGTTTAAGCATCGCTTAGATGTAGTGTTGGGGGATATGGTCTAGGGGTGAACTTGTAGAGTAGGGTGAATGGTTAAACACGATGATCCCATTGGTCTTTTCCAACCTAGATGATTCTATGATTCTATGTCACTTAGAAACTTCCTGAGTGTACACTCTGCCTCTTCATCCAGATTATTAATGAAGATTTTTAACAGGGTTGGACCAGTATTGACCCCACGTTACTCTGCTAGTTAATGGCCTCCAGCTAGACTTTGTTCCACTAACCACCATGCTCTGGGCCTGGTTGTTCAGACAATTTTCAATCCATCTCTATTGATAATCCTCATATTACCTATAATAATATTTCATAATAATGAATATTTCTATAATATCCCATTATTTTGTAAAGCATTTAGCAATGAATATAAATATGATCAAGTGTATTTTGCTGTTGCCTGTTGTGAATGCACACAGATAATTCAGAAAATAATAAATTCAATGTTCATTTAATGAACAGCTTGCATCTTGTTTAACAATTCCCTTCTGGACTCAAAAGTGAATGTATTAGTCTAAAAGGGAACAAGCCAAAATACACTCATGCTGTAGAAAGGACTTTCCTTTTGTTTTCTTCTAGTATAAATGACCTTTGATTATCCTATAACCCCCTAAATTCTCTTGGCCAGATTCTCACCTCCTGTAGTGTATATGAAAGCAATTATAAAGTGGCTTCTCTCAGCAGGTTATCTATGAAACTGTCAAAGTTAGAGGTCATTTCGAAGGACACACAGATTTGCCCATACTTTAATTTGCCCTTTATAGAATAGTGATATGATGTGCAGGTGTATGGGTGTATGGCAGATTAATTGCCTAGTGACAACCAAAGTGGCTGCAGTTCAGTGATGCATGAAGTGATCCAGAATAGCAGATTTAGATGATGTAATGGGTCATTCCTATTTCTAATGTCCTAAAGTTTGCTACAGATTCAGTAAATCAATGTAGTGTCTCTCTAGAAGGGAAATGGTATAGGTATAAATGGTATTAATTATATATGTCTGGAATGTATTTGGTAGAACTTAAGGTAGTACTACTGCCTCTTACTAGATATGTCTAAATACCAGTAGTTTTCATTCAGTGAAATTGATAATCTGAATGGCTAATGGCTTTCAAATCAAGCGGTTATTAATTTAACTGGATATTTAGAAGACTGTAGTTGGAGTTGAAGGTCATATCTTCCTCACCCCTTTTTATGTGGTTTAGATAATGGTCTGTTATGTGGTGTATATGTATCTGAAGTATATAATGTTTCTATTTCTCTAGGCCCTGGCATAGTCCAATTCTATGTACGCTTCTGATGAGACATTTCACTTTTTATTACTCAGAGGATCATGACAGAGTATGATGCCTTGCCCTTTGTAATGTGAGAGGACCAGGCACTTGTTGTTAAATGCCAGGGGCAAAGTAAATTCAAAAAAATGTTTCCACTCTGTTATTCTGTGTATAATACTGTGCTAATACAAGAGACATTGACAGGCATGTCTTCCCTTCCATTTTCAATGTTCCCATAAGGAATGAACCACTACACAGAAATCATTGTTTTCTGCTTTGAAATTTAGGAAACAGATCACACCATGAAAGTTTGTGATTGACATATATTTATGGAAGAAGAATATTGAAGGGAACCCATAAAAAGATCTACTACTGCTGTGAATCTTTAGGTAAGGCAAGCACCAAGTTCTTACACTGTGCTTTGGATATGTATAGAAAACTATCTGTGTGTACAGCTGAAGTAAGTCGCAAATGCAGACTAAGCCTCACCCTGAAATGAAAGAGGATAAATAAACCATGAAACTGGCATGAGTTTTCAGCTTTAGCCAAAGTACTCCAGTGTGATTTTCTGCAGCCTCTTAATACCATGGTGGCCAGTGCAACATCTCTAAGTTCCTCCAGGGTGCAGATGGTCACAGTGAGAGCCATGTCTAGAAAATTTATTAACATAATCTAGGCAGAGAAGAAAAAATGACCTATCTCCACATGGAAAAGCAGTGGGAAGTCATGGGAAGATAAGAATGTCACTCTCTGTTACAGTAACAGAGAAATTTGGGGAAATGAACAGAGAATGCTTCAGCTCACAGAGGGTGCTCACAGGCAGAAACTCATTCTTGGATAAGACTAAGCACTAAATTAGTCTGAAGTGCAAGCACCTTGCTAAGGCTATTAAATGAGCTATATCATCATCTATGACAACTGCCAAAACCCAAAGGTGTGTAACGGCTATCTTCAGTAAAGAGGGATCCAATTCCTCACGTGCGACATTGGTGGGAGAAATTAATCTCTGAACCTCAGAATTTAGGACTAAGCATCCAAAGACTTTCTGTGATTTGGGAATATAGTACATAGTGAAGTATTATATGATTTTTCAGTTTATTTTCTTACTGTGTATTAATTTCCATCAATACACAAATCCCCAAACTCCATCCAATATAGTTTAACAGGAATTTTGTGATCCCTCAAGTAAGCAAGTACTTCACAATGATACATCTCCACAGTGTAATAGAAGTGCAGGTGCATAATCCTTCACAGCAAGACATAATACACAATACATTGCTATGACAACAGAAGATTTTAGGTGAACTCATTGAATTTTTGCTACTCAATACTACACAGAACAGCTTAGGTTGTAGCAATGAGTTTATAAATTGTACTCACTCTGGAGTAGCTTGGGACCTGATGATACCCTTTGAAGGACACTGAGAGGGGATATGTAACAAAATCTCACAGACATCCAGTACTATCACATGACTGGTTATATAGGAGTGAAAAAGATGAGGAGGGTAGGCCCTATGAGATATCCTTTTAGTACTGCTTTGTGAAATATCTGTAGCATCATACAAATACATAAGTGTATTGCTTAACTATTAAAAGGCGGAAAACCCAAACATATTCCAGGCATGATTATTATTTCACCATGGTTCTTCATGTTATCTAAATTAAATAGTAAATAAATGATAAATTCTGACTTCAGGTAGCAATTAAACATAAAATGCCTATGTCAGTCTATTGCAAAATATAAACTTCAGATCACCATATTTGACTTAAAAATCACACACTTCCACTTCGATTCATGCCTTCATTCCAGTAATACCAGCTAGGTACCTTTTCAAGAGGTCTGATTTTTAAATATAAGGCAGTTGCCCATAAATGCAACTAGATGTATATTTTGACTATTAAGGAAGCATGAACTTTAGGCATCTAGAGCTTCAGTCTCTCTCACAGATACAGGACAAAACACATTATATATAAAGGTCTGCTTTATAAAGTTAATGGTAGGAATTGCAGCTTCCCACAGTTGCTGGCATAACTCCGGCAAGGATCATGTGTTTAATTCTATGCTACAGAATAAAAAGAAATTATTTAATTTCTTCCAAATAGTCTTCATGGATTTCCAAAGTTACATTTCTCTTTAGAACATCCCTGAACCAAGAATAAAGTTTCTATGAAGGTAGCGCTTAGTGCTCTGATTTTCCATTTTGTACCATGCTTTACTACTTTTATTCCTCCCAGTAGAGAGTGTTGTGGGGAAATATTTTTGTCTTCTTTAGCCAAAAAAAAGCAGACATTTATCTGCTTGGCAGGTATCCTAAACACTTATTTTCAACTAGGGTGATATTTTTGTATTTTACATATACTTAGGAAGGGGGGGAGGCACAGGCAGGGGGAGGGAGATTCATACATATGTACACACCTCCCCATCGAAAGCAATTATAAATGTGCACTTTGAAATTAAATAATCCTAGTGATTATACCAGATTTTAATTATATATATCACCCCTTCTCTGGAAATGACTAGCTTTTTTCTCCTTTAGTCTCATGAGACAATTTCTCTATCCCTTCACACTGTCATCTCAACTTGCTATTTATTTTCAGAAGAACTCTAGTATCTTACAGTCTATAAAAGTCATTATTACTGGAGGCGAACTCTCCTTTTTATAAATGGAAATTGCATAAACTCAGAAAAAGCATACTGAATACAGTTCATTTTCACTCAACACACTTTTAATTAATGGGTTATTACTGACCCTCTGGTCATTGATATGTTCTATTTCTTTCTTTGCCTACAACTTCTCTCTCACACTGTGTGTAATTTCATTTTCACATCCAGTTTTGTTAATCCCATCATGCACCATATGTTACGATTCCTCCATTGATGACTAATTTAAGATTAAATACACTTATTACTCATAGACAACTAGTTCAAAGTTTCTGTAATTCTTTACTATCCAACTCTGGAAGAATATGACATTCAGAAAGTAAGTTTTACTTCTAATGGGATATTTACCTCTATTTTCTTCCTACACTAACTCAAACTCTATCTTCCAAAGTCTATCAGGGAAACTGTAGCAGACTGAGGAATTAAATTATTTCTTCTAAGGATGTTGGTTCAGAAACAACCTTTTTCCCAGCAGGTAGCTTTGTTATAATTATGATTTTAGTAAAAAAACCCACAATAACTACATAGGTCCTAAATAGGCAGATGTACATATTGTTTCCCAGTTCCTAACCATTTAAACCTCTGTTTATCCTTCTTTCTATTTATTTTATTTATCACTTCATACTGCATGCTTTTTCAAGCAGACATTAGCTTCATATAGATATGAACAGCCACTAGCATAAAGCATGGCATTCCCAATCAGAGCCTCTAGGCACTCCTGTAATGCAAATAATAAACTCTACCAGATTCTTCTATCTTTTTGACTTTGTTGCCATATCCAAGCATGGGCTTGCTGTGAATGGAACAAAATTGTGGCATCAGTTGCATTCTGGCAGTTTAAAGTCTGACAACCCTTCAAATTTCTTTGGACATAAAAACTTAGAAAAATCTACCAAATAAGGCATTTCAAACCTAAGGGACACCCTGTCTGAGTTGTTACTGTTTGCAGGCAATTATCATTTTTTTGAGGAAATGTCCAGGAAGGTCTTCCTCTCCAGTGCTTAGAACGTGGAACTTGTTGGTTCATTTTTGTATGGATTAAGAAAAAGTATAAATTGTAGATCACTTACAGATCCCATACACAGACAAGAAAAGTCTTATCTCTGCAAAAGTGTAGGAACATGGAAACTGAGTGCTGCAATTTTGAGAAACCATGTTACATCACAGTACCACAGCTCTCTCCAATCCTTTCCAGAATGGAATAGTGAAGTCAGAGAAGGTACCGCGAAGTGTCTTTCCACAATAACTGAAACTATACTTTCATTGTGGTGTTTTGCTAGTTAACAGCAATAAGAATTTTTACTTGGGGGTTGACCACATTGAAAAAGATTAAAAGTCTCTTTTAATCTCAAAGTAATGTCCAAATCACAGCTGTTAAAGTAAGAGGGTAGAGATTCTAGTTTGTAATTAGGACAAAACTATGTCTTGTCAAGAAGAAACTCAGAAAATAATTTCAGGACTTTAGGGACGAAACCTGCAAACTACTGAACACCTAATAAAATTATTAAAGCACTAAGATTTATTTCACTGTGATCTCATTTCAGAGCTTGGTCTTGTCATTAATGTAGTCAGAGTGCTCAACATTTCACATGCTGGCTACTGTCCAAAGAAGCTTAATCCCTCAAAATTCCATTCTTTTTAACTGGATTTTGTGAATTTGTATGTATGCACACATAAATACAGACACAAAGTTAGTTCTAAAAACTACACTTTTTCAATGAGTAAGTGAATAGCATCCACACAGCTTTAATTCCAGCTTCATTCTGGTAACACTGTAATACACATACCCCTTATTTTATACATCCTGAAGCTATGACACCTGAATCAAACACACAGCCACCTTTTAACTCAGCAGAAAAGTTACAGATCATAAAAGTGATAAAAAAAAGATGAAAAACCCTCTCACTCTCAAGGAAAGACAATACAACAGTAGGCAATAATATTAGTGAATGCTAACTGAAGATTTTTATGGTTGCATATTTAATTATATGTATACTTTATTAAAATACCTTCAAAGTTACCATGGTTCTGGAGAAATGAAGGTAGATTCTCATGTCACAGGTACACATGGAGTCACATTCTGAAGAAGTTCTTTACCCCTTTCAGAGTAGGCTTTTCATAAGTGTTCAGATTTTGTTGATAAAAGAATTAGGAGGTCCTGATTTTAGAAATTAACACACACACACACACACCCCCCAAGAAAATGAATTTTGAAGGTGTGTAAGTAACAACAGGTTTGGGTTTCACAGAGCAAACAACTTGCTATATTCCCTTTAGATTATGTGGCAATATGGATTTTTTGGTTTTGGTTTTGTTTTGTTTTTTTTTTAAATATAAAGTGATATCTGTAAGGAATTTGGCCAGCTGTTATGTCATCCTAGGTCATAATGATCAACTTCCTAATATTCCTTGTGAATGTGTAGTATCAAAGGAGAGTAAGAAAGACACTGTCATGCTACCCATTCAATTATTCTCATGATACTATGATATTAATAAACAATGGTTTATGTGCTTTTACAAGTATTTCAGAAGAGTATCGCTATGAGATGAAGGCCTCACAGTAGCGAGGGCACAGTATTCAATGGAGATACAGTGCCCAGGGAACTGCACACAGTTCTCACACTAGCAGGAATGCTAATCACGTACCTCTGCCAAACTGTGTACAGAATGAGTAGTTTTGGTATACTAAGCTGTTTAAGAGAATTCAAGGAAATTATTACAATACTAATTAGTTTATTCCATAGAAGAGCTAGTTGTTGCCAGGTAATTTCATTTTACCACCCAGGCTATTCTTTTATTAGGAGAGAACAAGAGATAAGCAAGCTTTCTCAGAAGTAAAGGTAAATCAACAATTAATAACATGCTGCTAGGTACCACTATTGTAAATGGCCATTCTTTATCATCAGTTTTCAGAGTACCACCATTTAGTGAGTATGGAACCATTCTGAATCCAGAACTCAGCTTCTCTGCTAGTGCAAAACCCATCCTGAAACAAATTTATGCATGATCTGAACAACATGCGTTACTCAACTTGCAGGAACAGAGAAAATCTTTCAAACCCACATATATCCTTAGAGCATATCTAAGTTCCTGCTTACTCTGCAGCATTTGCAAAGAGGAAAAAAAAGATTCAAACTTCATGGTGATCCCCAACAGCCATGCAAGAATACCAAGGAAGTTCTGTAAAAAGGTAAATATTTGCTGAAACTGCAGGAACAAAATGATTCAGCAAATCAGATTAATCAGAAGGGTTTTGGCAAGTTCTCAGGGACACAAGGTGCTTTAAGATTTGTAGTCCCAACATAACTTTTGGCAAACATTCTCATTGTGATTGCTTTTGAGAACGTGTGCAGCATCAAAAACTGTTCAACATTCCAACCTGCAAATGTCAGAAAGCTGTTAGAGTAGCAAAATCATACATTCCAACCTGCAAATGTCAGAAAGTTCTTCCAGGAGCAAAATCATACTTTGATGACTTAACAATCTATGACAGTTATTTAAAAAAAAAAGTATTTTTTTTTTAAAAAAAAGAGTAGAAACAGTAAGAAAAAAATAACCAGCCCAAATTTTAACATAGCCAAGTATGAGTTTTGAAGTGCCAAGTTTAAAAGAGTGCAGTGACTGAGACTCTTAAATAAATCCTTTTCTTGTATCTTCTAAGAATCTATAAAAGTAATTACTAGGATTTCACCCAAAACAACAATGAAGATATGAAATGTTGTAGAAGACTTTCAGAGTCAGTAGGGCATATTACAATAAGTAAATAAACACATTTTTTACTCTCAAATTAATCCTCAGAATGTTCCCTGTTGAATATATGTAAAAAAAGGTGAATGCCATCTCAAGACAAAGTAATTCAGTGTTAACTAGCAGCTTAGTTAAATTCACAAAGAACAATCTCTTCTTCTGATTTATATTTTGAGGAGGCAGGGATGCAAATTTTCAGACATATCCAGTGCTTAAGATGTAGAAAGTGCTTACAGACATATGGAAATAAACTGCATCCAAGAATAAAAGTCATAAATAAGTCAGTAAGAATAGCCAAGATTAGTACTGTCTTATATTTTAACTAATCAAGAAACAATTTGAAAAAGTGGTTCAAAATATTACAGATGTATTTTTCTGACACCATAATTCTGTCAATCTTTATCCTTTGTTTAAAATATCAAGGGTGGAATTCCACGCAAAACAATAATATCAATTCTTCCAAAGCTGTGAATGAGCCAGACCTAGAATAGCAGAAATGTATTGGGTCATTTTGTTCTTCAGGTTTCTTTTTTTTTTTTTTCCTTTGATGACAGATTACATCATCTAAAATGAAATTTGTGCAGGAAAATGAAGAGTCAGCAATTTAAATATATTAAACATATTGAATGGTAGACAAAAACCTCAATTACTCATTCTGCCACTCTTTTACCTTAACCAGATGCACAGAGGTGTGTGTAACTCTATCAATAATTTTGACATAGCTATAACTTTGGGTTTTTTTTCCATGTAGTCAACTAGTAAACTTGGCACTGTTAGCCATCCCTGACTTCATTTTGTGATGTAAAATATTGCAAGAGAACATTTTCTTGATGACAATAATGAATGTGGAATATGTTAGTCAATACTCAGATCAGTGAACCCCCCCAAACAATCCTGGCTTGAAGACAAACTTAACTTTTCAGATCTCATGCTTGATCACAAGCTTCAGATTTTTATCACCTCTGTGCAGTTAGAGAGTTGGAGAAGCTGGCATTGTTGACAAGTGACCAATTCATTCCAAGTAAGTCTGATATGGTAAATATGACTCATGAATTTACAGTTTTCCGAGATACACAAAATCCAAGTCTGTTTTTTTGTGAGAATCTCAAATAACAAACTAGAGATGTTGCCACTAGCATCTTTTCTAACAAGTTCTGCAGAACATATATTTAAAGTAACTTTTAAGTTGCTCTAAAAGTTACTTATTATTTACCTTCTGTCCCAGAAAAGAATCTGATTGATTTATGTGTTATTTTTTGAAATCTTCTGGCTACATTATGCAAAACAAGGAAACAAACAATATCACAATCTTTTCACACACAGCAAAAGCGATCAAGTGAGAGTTCTGGCAGTGTAATGGAAGCTCCCTGACCTAGCAGGACTCTGTTTATGATTTTTTACCTAAGCACTTATATTCCAGATGATCATATAAACCCATATCTGGCTCATTCAGATAGCCATAAGATAAACTTAACTTAGTATACAAAAATAAAGTAATGTAATTTATATCGCATTGCTCTCAGGCATGTAATCTTAAATCGGAATGTTTGAAAACAATTACAATAAGTCATGGCCAGAGCTGAGCCTGCTTTACATTCAACTCATTTAACTTATTTATCAGCAGAGATCATGGAAGACCACAAAGAAGATTGCTTTTGAATTCCATCAGTCCTGGTCATGAAAATATTTCACACAATTTTGTGGGGAATGTAAAAAAGGGAAAAATATCTTCATTTTTCTTAATACAGTGGGAGAAAGTTGACAATTCATCTTTTTGAAGACTGAGACTTAAAAGAAAATAAAATACAAATGAATGCTTTGATGAAGACCATAGGAGAAAGACAATGGGGCATTAAAAAATTAGAAAATATGTCTGTGACCAAAATGAACAGCTACAGACTATGCTTCAATATGAAAAATTTATTTACCCCCAGGCTTCAGAAAACCGATGAAAAGGATAAATGTAATAACGATGGTAGTAACAGTAATAGATATTTATATAAAATTTACATACTGTGAAGATTTAGGAATTAGTGTAGATACCTGTAAATATGGACTTTTTCTATGTTAATGTATACGTTTGACTTAGGATGTATTAAATAATAAACATTGCCCATTAAAGACACTGCAGTTCAGCTCATGTCATTCTGAAACAGAAGTTGTTCATCCATTTGTCAAAGGAAAAGTAGTACTCCCTTGCCCAAATAACACACTAAGGATTATGTACTCAGTGCTGGTGTGGCTGTACCTAGAATACCATGTTCAGTTCTGGGCCACTCACTACAAGGATATTGAGGTGCTGGAGCACGTCCAAAGAAAGGCAACAAAGCTTGTGAATGGTCTAGAGCACAAGTCATACAAGGAGTGGCTGAGGGAACTGGGGTTGTGTGACCTGGAGAAAAGCAGGCTGAGAGGAGACCTTATCACTCTCTACAACTGCCTAAGAGAAGGTTGGAGTGTAGTGGGGGTCAGTATGATATATGTTCTCCCAAGTAACAAGCAACAGGAGAAGCAGAAATAACCTCAAGTTGCAACTTAAATGGGAGGTTTAGGCTGGATATTAGGAAATACTTCTTCTCAGAAAGAGATGTCAAGCACTGAACAGGCTGCACAGGGAACCAGTTGAGTCACCATCCCTGGAGGTATTTAAAAAATATGTAGTTGTGGTGCTTAAGGGACATGTTTTAGTGGTTAATGGTTAGACTTGATCTTAAAGGTCTCTTACAACCAAAATAATTATATGATTCTGTGTTAGTCGGTCACAGTAACAAGAAAGGGATTGGTTCTATTTAAAGGTTACTTCTGTTTTGGTGGGACCTATAGATCATACAGACACCCAAATATGCATCACGAGTTTTGTCTCTTGTGCAGAGACACTGTCCAGTTGGTAAATACATCTTACTTATATTAGAGTATTACCTCATTTTATTTTGTGAAGTTGTCACTCATTTGTTTGACTCTTTTTAGTTGGGTGCAAAGTATGAGGTACCCCATTGTTTTTGTATCATAATATTTGTTCTGGCAGACTGGTTTTCACCTTTTTTTTTGTGTGCCATGTTTGTATATTTATCCCTCTACATATGTTACTGGCTTTTTGCACTGTGTATGTTACCAAATACATAAGCATTCCTCACATATACAGAACTTTTAGAAGTGTATTAAAAACAAATTGAGTTTCCCCAGATGGTTGTATAGCAGTAATTAAGTCAAAACTGCTGTTCCCAAGGTATGTTCATTTCTGATAATATCATCACTACTGCTGCTGCATACTCAAGCAGGTTAAGAAACGGAATCAGATTAGCTCTTGTTCTTCCACAACAGCAGGACTAAATGTTCATTAGATATAAACCAATGAAGACCCATGGAAGGAGAATTAAATGCTATGGATTTATATCACTTAAACTCCCAATCTGTATAAAACCTTCACACCATGAAAAAAAAAGAAGATAGGATTGGTTAAGAAATTTAAAATTCAATCCATTTCCTAGCTTTCCAATCAGTCATATATGAAAGCAGCTGGCTTGTCATCAAATGTTCTCATGAGTGATTCTTGTAAAGGTAAAATTCAGATTTAATTTTCTGTTTGCAAACACAATGCATTTCTTGAGACAGGAGAAATTAAAGGAACAGAGATTGTTCCACAACTAAATTGTAAATATTTTAATTAGAAATTTAAAGAAATAGAGATTGTAGATATTTTTAAGTGTTTAGTTGGGAGAAGAGCACAGATGGATCACTAACTGATGTTTAGTCTAGAGAGGAAATTTATTGTTTATTTGAATTTATTTATTTGATTTATTATTTTTTTATCATTACTTTTAAAGCAATGTTATTAAATTGCTGAAAGAATTTTTCATACAAGCAGAATTATTTCCTTTTTTGTATATGTACATATACATAAGAGATGCTAAATGACACAACCTTCTGATTAACACAGGGTCTAATTCTTAGAGGAACAGGAACTTAGTGAAGACCCAATACAATTCTGCCATAGCTTAATTCACAGTGATTTCTTTTGACACACTGAAGTTATCAAAATGTATTACTCTGCAATCGAGATCGTTTTCCTGTTACTTAAGTATTTGGCTTCTTTGAGCAAATGTCTTTCCAGTGATGTATTCAGAAATCATTTTGGAAAGGGTTCCGACTCTGTATTGAAAAAATGATGCTTTAAAAAAGAGCATTTTCCCCTAAACTATAGCTATCTACGTGTAAAAGTAATACCCAGTGCATCTTGGCAAGCTTTACCATATCTGACTAGAACAATTCTCCTGAAACATCCACCATGGGGGCCTTCTCAGTGCTGTTGTTTACAAGCACTAAGAGCTTGAGGGGGCTTTAAATAGACTTTTGCTTATTAGGAGGTATTTGATCTGTGTTTATTAACTTATATCAAATGCTAATTTGCTCCCACTACTGTTTTACTTTTTCAGTATTTGAAAGCACTTACATAAGACCAGTCTACAGCATTTTCCCAATCACCTTTCATTCAATAAGACTTTGTGAAACAGACTGGCTTTCTGGCCTCAAGAGGAATATTTTTACCACTGTTATCCTAACTTGCTGGCCTCAGGAGGGATATTTTCCCACTGTTACCTGCACTTCCAGTGTTTTATGGGAACAAGGTCTGGGGGGAGGCAGTTAAACACTCAGCAATGAAACATCTTGATAAACAGCCCTTGGTAAACTGCAATTACCATATCTCTTGACTACCAGGATATAACACTTGATAAACCTGTGGTTTCATTGTTTACCCCTGTTTGTTTTCAATTAAAACCAGAAACCTATAATGTGCGTTAGAACACTGCTTAGTTTGGTTTGAAGCTAGGTAGGTAATTAATGACTAAAAATCACATCTACTTATTTAAGACCATCTCCAGAGACTTCACTGGCTGTTTATTCCAAGATAAAAAGTTTGTTAGAAGGCTAGAGGAATAGCAGCATTTTTAAGACTGTTCCCCCCTGTCCAATTTTGCATTTTAAGTTCTTTTTTCTTTAAATTTAACCTCTCTTGACTGGGCATCATACAGATGTTTAATGCAAATGTAATCCTTCCCCACACTCTGTATCACGTGGGAGCCTGGATATTGCAACTTCCAGGCTTCCAGCTGCCCAGAGCATTTTGGAGATGCTGAGCAAATCATGTTGTCTAAAATATTTCATTGTAATTATTTTTAGTTAGCTGCTAGTCTGATTAATCTGTTGCATTTCATCAGACTATCACTTGATAGTTCCTTGTATTAGTAGCTGACTCACAAATTTACTTAGTACCAAAGTATTGTTGGATATAAGCATTACAGTATCTCTTGTCAGATTTTGGAGATAAATCACTTTGTATCTGCAGTTATTCAAAACCATTTAGCATCATCTCTGGTTTCAATCAAGAAGTACTTGTAAGTTATATGCATTTATACCTTTGAGGAGTTCTTATCAGCAAAGACTGTGAAAGCACAAACAATACTGAGACAAGATGACCATACTGAAATGTGCACACTAAGCCATCAGAAAGTGGAGAGACCTTGAGGTGGGTGCCATACAGCAAAACAGAACACTACTAGAAGTGCCACGCAAGTCAGCTTCAGATCAAGACAGACAAATCTTCAGGTAACATCAGATTAAGCATACTGTTCCTTCATGACTTCACCAGAATATTAATAACTCTGCCTTATAGGGTGTGGTTTTTATTTTTATCTACTGTAAGTGAAAGCTTTACTTTGTTTTTTACCTTAATCCAGTTAAAATTCTGTATCATTTGTAAGATCGAGGGATACCACTCCCTTACAAAACAGGGAATATTATCAGTTTCCTTTGCATAAGATAACAGCCTTCATTCTAGAAGATACTTGAGTCAGGTTTGAGATATGGTACTACAGGATTCATGAGACAAAGACACGTCTCCTCCAGTGGTTATGCAGATGGACAGCTTAGCATGGAATAAGGCAATAACCCTCAAATCAAATTAGAATCATCTCAACAACAGTGACAATATCTGGTAGAACACAACTGACAAATAACATTTCTTTGAGTAATAACCCAATCTGCAGGGGAAAGTGCATATATAAATTTTCCTGTACCCTAAACCAGGAGAGGTCATTTTAAGTGGTCATTAATTTACAGCAGATGTGGAACAAAAGATTGCAGAAAACCGTTCAAAAGATATTAGATGTTTAAATCTCTATCATTTTCAATGAGATTTAGGCACCTCATTTAGACAAAGGTTAATATCTATGATTTTTCTGACTTAAAAAAAGTGGTACTGAAGCTTTTGATTCACTACAAATTTTCTTCATAGTGTATTTCATTCAGTTAGAAAAAAGTTGTACACATATGCTTATGATATAGAGACGCACATTCATGCTACATGTATAAAGTGTGTCTAGGAATGCACACACAAACAAAATGTACATATATATGAAAATATACCATCATTTTAAATTAGTACATGGATAACCATTAGTGTTTCCCCTATTAAAAAACAAGGCAAATCAGTTGCTTACATGGTTTAAAGATCAAAGTCACATTTTCATCATACTTTGTGTCTGTATGCATTATATATACACATCGTCCCTTTTTTAGTCTTATGTGACTCAGTTTTGTTTTGAAGTTCTCATTCATTTGCATTACTGGAAGATGTGCCAATGTGCCTCAGGAACATAAGTTCTTTATATAAAGAGTATTTCATGGCTTTATAAAATATAAATAATATGGTCATTACTCCAAAATTACACAAATTGCTTGTTAATGAGACCAAAAAATAGCCTTTAAAACAGTCTAAATTCAGTCTAGATTGATTCCTTTACAGAAATAATAAGGATATAATATCAACATGATCATTTCTGTAATTTAACAGAGTTATTCAATGAACTACTGGAATCATATGGCTATAAGACAACATAAAATTTTGAAGACACATCTTTTGTCATTATTCTAATTGCCCCTGATTATGTGGAAAGACACCCACTTGATCCACTAGAAATCTGACCTGATGTCTATAGGAAATGGTTTATGTCTTTAGCAACATGTACAGTGGAATTTAAGACCAGTATATGTTTCAGAAGATTGAGAATGGGACTGTGTTTTCCTCTTGGTCATAATTATAATCACAGAACCACAGAATAATTGTGGTTGGAAAGGACCTTGTAGATCACAAAGTCCAACCATACCTACAAGAATAAAGAACACCTAAATAACTGACCACTAAAAGGAAACAAGAAACAACACAAAACAAAACCACACAACACCAAAAACCAACACACAAGCCCCCTGAATGCCCGTCCCTAGAGCATGTCATGAAACACCATGTCAACTTGTTTCTTAATTACCTCCAGGGATGGTGACTCAATCACCTACCTGGGAAGGCTGTTCCAGTGCCTCACCACTCTCTCTGTAAAGAATTTCTTCTTAATATCTAATTTAAACCTCCCTTGCTGCAACTTCAGACCATTTCCCCTGGTTCTATAATTAAAATTCTGTAATTAAAATTGGAAAGGAGACCAACACCCACCTCTCCACAGCCTTCTTTCAGGTAGTTGTAGAGGGCAATGAGGTCCCTTCTAAGCCTCCTCTTCTCCAAACTGAACATGCCCAGCTCCCTCAGCCTCTCCTCATATGACTTGTTCTCTGAGCCCCTCATGAGCCTGGTAGCTCTCCTCTGGACACATTCAAACACCTCAATATCTGCCCTATAATGAGGGGCCCAAAACTGAACACAGTACTCAAGATGAGGCCTCACAAGGACTGAGTACAAGGGCACAATAGCTTCCCTTCTCCTGCTGGACATGCTATTCTTTATACAAGCCAGGATCCCATTGGCTTTCTTAGCCACCTGAGCGCACTGCTGGCTCATGTCCAGCCAACTGTCTACCAGCACCCCCAGGTCCTTTTCTGATGGGCAGCTGTCCAGCCACTCACCCCCAAGCCTGTCGCGTTGCTGGGGATTGTTGTGACCGAAATGCAGGACCCAGCATTTGGCCTTGTTATATCATACAGCTGGCCTTGGCTCATTTATCCAACCTATCCAAGTCCGTCTGAAGACCCTCCCTGCCTTCAAGCAGGTCAACACTACCTCACAATTTGGTGTCATCTGAAAATTTACTGAGGGTACTCTCAGTCCCCACATCCAAGTCATCAATAAAGATGCCAAACAAGACTGGCCTCAAAACTAATGCAAGAGATTAAATTCTGTCTAAATTATGCATTTCTGCAAAAGAACATGAAATGCAAGCAGTTGATCTTTTCATTTGGAATAGGTTTTTGGTACAATTGCATGTAAAGACACATCATAAATTCCTCAATAAAGTAGGCCTTAATGAGGCAACCTGGTTTCTCTCATATCAGATCTACATATTGAAAATATAAATCTGAGATATTTCTGATGTACAATAAGTTAAGGTGTGTACCCTAAGGAAATATTCTTCTACAGACTTTTTCTTATCTGTTACAAAACTAACATTATCTGTTGGAGTCTGCACTTATTTATTATGAATAATCAACCTTATTTATAATAAGACAAGAAAAGTTCTGGCAGACACCACTTATTTTAAAAACTATAGTACAGTGGGAGATGGCCTGCAACAATATCAGCTGCTAAGTGGTAATTCTCCAAAACTTTTATGGCACAGAAAACAAGAAATGCGTTAAAAACCACAGAGGAAGATTATCTGTGGTTTAGGGACCCCAATAGATAATGATGGATTCAAATTTGCTCAAAGCTAGAAGCTTTTCCTCTTGTGGTTTACTAACCTGTAATGCAACTTTAACTTCACTGTCACATGCACTACTGTCACTTTTCAGGTAAGGACACAAGTGTGTTTTCTTCTTTATGGAAGTTAAGCATGTTTATAGATATTGTCAAATGATAACACACACATTAAGTTTTTTGTGTAAAACAGAACAGTGAGTCGCTTCCTAAGTTGCACTTAAGACAAAGTTCATAATTTCACTTTGGATGGCAAACTACTATATCAGAAGGACAGAAAAACTTTTAACTTGAAAGGTTATTGTTGAATCCTGTCCATTTTTGGTGTGAAATTTGTTAATCATAATTTTTCAACATTTGCATTAGTGAAACACCAAAATATTTTAATCATGTTTAAGTACTTCATTTATTTGTTATCAAAGACCCCAGCAATTATGAGCTACTGGGAAACATCTGCGCTATCAGAAACTGCACATGGAGTTGCCTTGGGTTTGCTTCGTGTTGTATATAATGCTCTCCACAGAACACACTCTCAATTATAGGCTAATTTTTTTCTAGTGTATGGTTATTTCATTTTTAAAAGGTACTTCAGAGGGAGATTGAGTTTTGATATTCTAGAACTGTAGCTTCTAACCTCTTTCATCAGAACAGCATAATCCTGTTCAAAATTCTGTCAGAAATATTGGACAGCTGTGTATCTGAACATTTTTTTCAGATTTAGTTTCCTATTTCTAATTCCAGGTCTGAAAATACCTAATTTTATCAGCGAAGAAGGACAGCAGACAATTGTGGAAGGTCAGTTTATACTCATAAAAAGAGATAAACATAAATTCAAAGAGGAAATAGGGCAGGAAAGATAACCTTAAAGAAGATACGCAATGGCAAAGTAATAAAATAAATATATATGCACAAACAATTGTCCTAGGAAAGTCAGAGACAGTAAGGGAGGCATTCTAGCTTCAGCCAAATTGTGGGCAGAAATGTACCGGTGAGCAAGAGGTAAATTATCTCTCTGCTTTTTGAGAGGTGAGGAAATTCTAAACCTTTCTGCTAACTCCACCTTATCTCTGTAGCTCCCAGTAGTGGGTCATCAGAATCTAGCGAGGTTCCACAATTCTGAGAAAAAGATTTAGCTCATGAGGGATTGAAAGGATAGGATTATGCTAAAAAAACCCCACTATCACATCTACAATGGCAGAGCAGCAGTTAGTTAGTTAGTTAGTGACCCACTTAGCTTTTCCCACCTCAGCCAATTTTTATTTATTTGTACCACCATAATCCACGTATTGTCAAGAGCCTGCAGCACTGTTAAAGTGCATAGTCAAGGTCACCAAAAGAGGGAATTTTAAGAAACTCTTATAAAATATTCACAGAAAGAGGGTATTAAAATGAGCAACAGACAGTATTCGTGCCAGAAATCTAAAGTATTCTAACAGTTACACGTAACAATTAACACAACAGAATATCAACATTTAATCTATTTGAACTGCAACCAATTTATACATAATCCACTTGTAGTGAATGCTGAACAAGCAGAAAATGGGCCAGCAAATATTTTAGTTTTAAACAACCATACATGGATGAATTAGTAACCGTTCATTTTAAATATACAGTTAAGGCATAAAATTTATTCATTATATTTATTAGGGATTATTTGCATTCACTTATATATACCATTTTGAAGGCTATATCCAGAAACAATTTGGAGATGTAGTTATGGAAAACCAGAAACTGTATTGGCTATTACTGACCATCCCACCTACTTCTTACTGTCCTGCAAGTTTATATTTTAAAGTTATCATGAAGTGAATAGCCATTCCATTGTTATACATAACTCTGAATCATCTATTAACTACTCAGGAACTAACTAAATTCCAAACAACAAAACTTTTACCACTAATACTCAATACATAACCCTATCTTTCAACACATAGTATGTTCAAGTAGCAATGCCTGAGTCTGGATAAATAAGAGTTATCTGAAGCCCTTCTTTAGGAGTAGCTGTTCATGAAAATGAGTTTTGTTTATTTATTTGATTGTATTTTTTCTTCTCTGCCACATCACTGATTTAGTTATTTTCATGAAAGGGAGAGTTTTGTAAAGTGAAACATAATGAAACACATCTTCTGGTGAGAAACAGGTATTCAGATACTATGGATTTTAGTACTCCTAAACAATGCTGCATAAGTAGGATTATGCAGTGTTTTAGAAACTGGAATAGGAGTTTTGTCCTAAATTGTACAATAGAGAAGTTAATTTCCCCTTATTTGGAAAGACAATTCACTTCTAAGTATTCTGTAAGAAGCAGCATTCTTTAGTCTGAAGAAAATTGTAATTTCTTTTAAGAAGTAATGGATTAGTAAGTGCTCTGATGCTGCAGTACTTATCTTACTACATGTATTCACTCTTTATTACTACCTTCCTTTCTTATTTTTGCCACTATAAACAAACAAATAAACAAAACCAAAGCAAAACACGTGAGAGCTTTATTTCACTGCTTCCCACTTCTGTGGGGCAATATACTTTTGCAAATATATAGCAAATTATGTATAATCTAGTTGAACAATAGAAAAAAGCAAGGCAAAAAAAAAAATAGGTTAACAGGTATTTTAAATTGATGGAATTTAATATAGTCTGCTTGAGTAAGCAAATAGATCTGACAGAAGGCTTCTAGGATTAGGACATACATCTTTAATGGTATAGATTAAAATGCCCAGTGCAAAATGTCCTGAAACTCTAGACATTTCAACATGCATCCAAAGTTCTTATCTCAGATCTGTGTAATGAGGGTTCTCCACATCATCAAATTCTGTCTAAGCAGAAGTGAAATGTATTTGTTATAAATTAAATAGCACTACAGACAACTAGCATACGTAACAACAGCAGTGTGTCTTCCAGTGAGCCACATACAAATGAAAAAAATGTTTCCAGAATACCAAAATAAAAATGAGAAATTTTAAATTAAATGATCTAGCAATTTTTTTAGTGCAGCTTTTTGCTTGACAGGGAATAGATCTTACTTTTTGTGTCTGAAAGCATCTATTTCCTCAATTTGTTTTGTAAAATAAACATAGCTGCATAGGAAGATATCATACTGCTCAGCGTATTACACATCATTTCTCTAGCACCTTATAGCTTTTGTTTCCTTACATTCTAGGGCTTCCTAGTTCAATATCTTTTAGTAAATTGCTGAGCTTCATGTGAACATGAATGTTTTTACTCATATATGATAGACATGATTCCTTTCCTACTTAAGATTCATAATAATTTTGTAGACAGTTATTGTCTAGAAGGAAAGAAGAAGGTACCTCTTCTTGCACTTCTTGCCTTCCCAGAACATGTCAACTTTTAAACTGCTTTTGTTCAGAAAAGCCACTCTGGGACCCTGTTATCACTCCTAATACATGGATCATTTTGGTCTCTTTGGAACCTCTCTTCTGTTGACCTTTCTTCTAAAAGGGAGTGAGAAAAGAATAATGAACACCAGCTGTTTTACTGAGAAGTTATACAGTTATATAGCTGCAATTTTTATCCCTTCCTCTTGTAAGGTATAGGCTTATAAAACCTTTTTGGATTTACAGGTGAGCAGCTTGGGAACTCTGTAACCCTTTTTTATTCAGTATGAAGGAATATGAGTACAGTTCTGAGTTCAAAAGTTGAAGATCATAAGCCAGATTTTAAATTTAAATGTGATTGACTGTGAAATTGCATTTTTACAAAATAACACCCAGCTGGAATGTGGCTCATGTTCATTTCAACCACTGTTAAATTAAGTCTGCCATCTTTGACACAAAACTATACAGACACTCTCTCGGAAATATTTTCAGTAGTTTTA
>JANHFX010085634.1:0-20140 GCA_027560015.1 Chloroceryle amazona
GCACCTCCTCTCCTCAAGGTGTTGTCTACCACTTCCTGTGGAACAGGTTTAGAGTTTGGGGCTTTTTCTCCCCAACATCCTCAATATGTGTGAGAAGCACCAAAAGGCAGGGCAACAGGAGACGACTTGGCAGAGAGGTGCTTCTGTGCTCCTCACAAATAATCCAGTGAATAAAGGAGCAGAACAGCACCTACACTCTGTCAGCACTCTATCATACTGTCAGACCTAATACTTCATCCTTCACAGGAAAAGAAAATGTTTAAATTCCTGTGGTTTTATCTGCCACAGACATAACAAATTTTACACATTTTCTATGAAGGGAAAATCCTTCTACCCCTCACTTTTGGGAAGCAGTCATTCCAAGATTCTGAAATGTTACTCTGACCACATTTTCCCAGGATTTCAAGGTATGAGAGGAACTACGACAACTGCTGACATAAAGCTTAATAGAATAATGGAAATACTCTGTTACATTTAATCACTAAGGGCACCTGCTACTTAGGACTGATTGGAGCAACTTATCTTAATTTCTAGATCAAGTGTCTCCTTATAGTGCCTTAATGAAACCGTGAGGCACACAAGAGAAATTGCTTTGCTTTGCATGTTGCCATTTGAAATAATTCAGGGGATAGAAAACAACCCAAACAAACATTTCAATGTTTTCTGTTCGGTAAACATGTCACTTCTACAACCAAAGTGTCTGTTGGGCAACTCTAGTCTATGCACAATAGGAGCTCACTCCTGGGGAAAAAAAAAAAAAAAAAAAGGAAAGCCAGACAACATGGACAACATGCACAAACAAAACAAATAAAAAACCCCTCAAATAACACCACCACCACACACAACACAGCTCAGGAAACCCCTAAGCAGGGGGGACACTTATTTTACCTCAGGAATGTCCTATTTCAGTGCTGTTCAAGTCACTTCACATTGACTCAAGCAGAGTAAGCGTGGGTTCCTCCAACTCCAAAGTATGAACATTCTCCTTGCCATGCTGCACCAAGTTAAAACTGCCTGGGTTAGCAAAACCATGTTGCAAACTACATGTGGTCAAGGCATTAAAAAGAAGGATCTAGCTTGTCAGAAGCAGGGGTGTATTAGTAAGCACGCTACCTAGAGGGACCATGCAGTGGTGCCAGGTGACTGCTGAGAATCAACATGGGAGTGGTCACCAGCAGCTAATTCAGCTCCTGAGCCGTACAGGGAGGTCTGCTGGCACAGCCCTACTCACAGGCACACCCCACTAAAGAGCGCAGTAGCTCATGCTGATTTTTGAAGTTGTTGTCTTACACAATCTTCCTATTTCTCTCTTCTTGTGCTGCTCCTCTCCCTTCTTAGACACCCCTGCAATGGCCAACAGTTGCATCTGGCCTCGGGTGTTTCGATTCCAGCTCCATTTCCTACTCCTGGTATCTCCCCCAAGGGCCAGTGTTCTCTGGCTCTTCCCAACCCCACCCTGTTTTCGCCCTTTCCTCTCAAGATTTAATTTCCCTGGCTTTGATCTGTTAATTGGCTATTTCCCGCTTACAGCAGTCATGCTGTTTCCCTGTGCACCGGCCACCACCCTGCGCTTCATCTACACTTTGAAACCACCAGAAATGGCACCCAGGAGCACACAGCTCTGCTGAGGGAACTGCCCAAGCCAGAGAAGCAGGAACGGGTGCATGGCAGGTTCAGGAGGAGCGTTTTGCAGCCACTGTTACCTGAGGCTTTCTTAGGAGCAGGAAACTTCATTGTCTTAGTCCAGTAGGTTTGCGGCTTTGAAGATCTCGTGGCACCCAGAGCTGTGACATTTTCTGCAGTACAGAGTGATGAGATCTCCTGCAAGAAATGTTTTGTGCATAAAGATTTTAGCCACTGGCATGGACCCAAACAAAAAAAGACCCTCAAATACTTCAGCATACTGTAGGATAAGGAGCTGAGATCAAAAATCAAACCCTTATAAACTCATCACAGATGTGCAGCCACTAGTAAGGGAAATATCTTCTAGCATGTGGACATCTTTGACATTTCTCATCTTTTGGATAAGGAGATGCTTAAAACCTGGAAGAAACGTTCTGAAAAGCCAGTCCAGCTTCAAGCTGTTTTTTCTACCTTCCAGGTGACTGTCAGACAGCACTAGAGTCTTCCTCACTTTCCTGATAGAAGCTGCCATTTCAATCAATCCTAACACACTCATAAAATATCTCGCCAGAAAACCCCAACATATCAAAAATTCCCAGCCCTTCTCAAAAGAATTCTTAGGACTTGGCATAATTTGCTACATTCAATCCATGGTGGAGGGGGAAGAGATTAAAATGAGAGCGAACTATATAAGGTAGCAGCAGGGGAGCAAAAAGGCAAGCTGAGATGAGAAGGGACAGGGAAGGAAGAGGAGAGCAGCATGGATAGCTAACGCTCTTCCTAGATTTCTGCTCCCCCCTGCCCTGAGAAGGATCACCCAACCTCACAGCTGCTCAGAGTGTGAGCTGGGGGAAGGGAAGCAGGAAAACCAGCAGCTCACCACCAAGCAGAAATTGCACTGGAAATGGGCATCCCGGAACTGTGAGAGATGGGATTTGTAGGCACAGGTACACAAGGTAGAGAGAGAAGCTGTATTCCGTGGGGTAGGAAAGGCCACTGGAGAGTGCTCTGGTGTCCAGTGTGACATTCTTTCTTCAGGGTTAATTCCCAAAATTTGGAGAGGAAAAAAAGAAAAAGGCAGTAAAACAGATTGTTATTTTTATAACGACCTTTACTCTGTGTCTGCCTACCCTTGCAGTCTCAGGTCTCCTCAACCATCAGTTGCACATTATCACAGAATGATAGGGGCTGGAAGGGACCTCTGGAGATCATCTAGTCCAACCCCCCTGCCAAGGCAGTTTCACCTAGACACAGTTGCACAGGAGTGCATCCAGGCAAGTTTTGAATGTCTCCAGAGGAGACTATCACCTCTCTGAGCAGCCTGGTCCAGGGCTCTGTCACCCTCAAAGAAAAGAAGTTCAGCCTTATGTTTAGATGGAACTTCCTATGATCAAGACTGTATCCATTACACCTTGTCCTGTTACTCGGCACCACTGAAAAAAGACCGGTCCCATCCTCCTGACACCCACCCTTTAAGTATTTATAAGCATTGGTAAGATCCTCCCTCAGTCTTCTCCAAACTAAAGAGACTCAACTCCTTCAGCCTTTCCTCATAAGAGAGATGTTGTAGTCCCCCATTCACCCTTGTAGCCCTGTCTCATGACTGCGCTTGGGTAGTGACCCAAATCTACCACCCACTTGCTGACAGAAAGCACCTTCCCAGGGCCCTTTCTTCTGCTGCAAGAGATCTTCTGGACAGTAGACTTCATGGATCTGTTAACCACGTGGGTTTCTAACTGGGGCCTTGTAAAAGCACAGGTTGTTCATCATTCAAGACTTGCCTGCTGTCATGACATCACAGCCTAGGACTGATATTTTGGGTAATGGAATCAGACAGAAACAGCAATAACTTAGTTTTCCTCACATTTTGTATATACAGGAAGAACTTACATAATAAACTGACTGAAGTTCAAAAAGATTAGTTGAGTTATTCTAAGAGATGTTTTTGAATGAAAACATAGGGTTTCAAAACGTTGAGAAGAAAATAAGTTCTTGTAGGAAATGTATTAATTGCGAGTATTTTCAAAAAGCAGGTAAAAATTCCCAGATTTTTTTCCCTTCTTCTAAGAAGAAATGGAAGCGAGAATAAAAAAACAAACCAAACAAACCACGTTTTCCAAAGTGAAAACTCACATTTAACTTTGAAACTCAATTCTGATTCAAAACTGAAGTGATCATAATATTTTAGACAAATGTAGTGTTAATGTTTTGGTTATGAAACAACACTTTAATGAAAAACAACATGCAAATGAAACAGGCAAAAAAGCAAGAACTTTGTAAGCAAGGTATGTATTTTTCAGATAGCAGCACTATTTCTTATTTTCCATTTAGAAGACCAGCAGCAGAGATAGAACAAGCCATTTTCTGCAGGAAAATGCACAACTGGAGGGCATCAGGTGAGAACTAAAGCTACAGCAGTGGACACCAGCTTGGTGAGGGTGTTAGAAGACAACTGGTAGCATTCAGTAAAAAGGGGTTACGTTCTATTTTATCCGAAACAAGAGTGGTCAGCAGTGCATTTCATCCTTATCTATCAATTCCAAAGCTGATCTCACTGGATCGGAAACCATTTTTACAGAGCACTGCTGCCCACGCTTGTACTTACACAAGCAAACACTAATGGTTCTCCAGGTACGAGAGGCTTTATGTTGCCTGGATGACATGGAGGCATCTGCTCTAGTGCAAGCTGCACACAATGTTTTTGCAACCCAGAATGGCAGCAGTTTGCATTTGCTTGCACATATTCAGAAGGAAGGAGACCACGGGGTCAGGACAACAAAGAATTAAACAGAGCACGTCTGAGCCAGGAAGAGTGCAATTATTCTGAGTTACAACACTGTTAGGATTAACATGTCTCTCACAAGAAGTGCAAAGGGATCTCAAGCCATTAAACTGTCTAGCTCCTAGCTATTATATTTGACCCATAAACAGTATCTTCAGCAGTACAGTGTCCTCTGGCACTGTCATAAAGCATTAACCACTAGTTAATACTTACCTTCCAAATTGCTACTTAGAAGCCTCTTTCAGTCCTCCTATCCAAATACTGATCAAGAAAACATTCAATCTGAAAGAGATGCAGCACTGTTTAGAATCAATGCTTTACTGTCTTGGAACTATTAAGTCTTCCTTATCCCCAGGGGAAGCAAAGCCACCACTCACATTTTACTGGTTTCTAAATGAAAGTTTTGATTGAGCTACCCCTTGAGTTTTCAGCAGCTCCTTGTGACAATGCAGGTTATTCTCCAAAACAGAAAGGGCAGGAATTGAGAAGTGAGATCAGGATTTAAGAAACCATCTGTTTGAAATGTGGCTGGGAACAAAGGGACTAGACAAGAGAAATTTACACTGCATTCTAGGATAAGCCATTACTGATAGCAAAAGGTGGATGTGTAGACTATCTTAGAGTGCTGTTATCTATGAATGAGGTGCTGTTGTGCTACCCATCATGTCCAAATGTAGCTTGACTGAATGAGCTAGAGTCTACTGAGCTAATTTACAGGAGCAGGATGAATCTGAGCTGATTTAACCCCAGATCGCTAGACTTGAAGATGACAAAGTCTCTGTGTGATTATCCCGTAGATGGGAACCAGAATATAGCGTGGTAATGTTATTTTAAGGATACAAGTTCTCTCTTAAGACATGTGGAATAGTGTTCCACAGGTAGATGACCCCACTTTTACATGCTCCCAATGACTAACAGTGAGGTGATAGGAAAACAAGTTAGACTGTAGAGGACAATCCCTCAGTGTCCAAGGGGAGTGGATAAAATAGTGTACAGAAAGAGGAGACCTCTTCCCCCTCTATTTCTAACATCTACGGTGTGGATGTCATACACAGCAGATTACATCCATGCCTAAAAGCAACAGGCCACTCAAGGGAAATTGCACTAATTAAGTATGCAGGCTGATTACTGTCTCATTTAGTTCCTGTCTGTTCTGCCTTGGAAGAGGACACAAAGAAAGGATTGTGGAGACCTCAAGAAGTGCTGATGAGTTTCTCCCACAGTTTAGGATACTTACACATTGGGAAGTCCAGGGTCAGTTTGGCTGATGTATTCCTGACTTCATCTCGGAATTCAGGACCTGCTCCTGTAAGCGATGTCCAGTCGGCCAGTGAGATGGGAACTCTTTGCAGTCAAGAGGATCTCTGAGCAATGAGGAGTCGGTCATCGCCAGCCAGCAAGCTGCTCCCTTTGCTGATTAGAAAAGAACCCACAGATTGCCCCTGTGGTGCTAGCATCTGAATCTCAGGGTTTAGTGGAATGCAAAATGTGGAAAGGGCTTTGGAAGCAAGAAAGGGAATTGCATTTCTTCCCTTGCCGTATTTGGTTTGGCTCGACTGAATACATGTTTCTCCTGTGTCAACCATTTAAACAACAAAATGGTGTCTGCCACTTCCACCTAGTCATCCATGGCACCTAACAGCTGCTAAGAAGGCTCCTGTAGCATACCTGAGATAGGTTCCCAAAGCAGCCTTATCCCAAGGGACAGGCTCCTGATACCAACAGCACAAATGCAAGAGATCCCGGATATACAGGTGTGTGTAGTAGGCCCTGGAAAGTGGACCTGGGCAAAATTCTCACTGAAACCCAGGCTGTGTGCTAAAGAGCATCATCTTTGCTGCAGGAAGATGATAAAACACAGCCCTTACAGAGTAAGTTCAGCCAGCTGCAGGCAAAACCGCCCAGCTGAATCTTTGTCATTGCTCCTCCAAAGCGTCAGGAGCAGGTATGCAATCCTGGAATATTTGCCACTCCTGTTAAGCCGTGCAAGCAACAGTCCCCAGGTGGTGGCACAACTTCATCACCTTCTGAGTGTCTGTCTAACTGGTGACACCAGTTAATGTTGCATTTTGTCACAAGCCCTTTTAGAGACTTGGATTTGGACATCCAATAAACTCAAAGTCAAGTAAGACTCTGAGATGAGCATCTGCCCATCTGGTGTCTTGAAGCTGTCATTGATGCATTCCACATTCAGAGCAGTAAAATCAGAAATGCTCATCAGTCTGGCAAAAGAGCAGATTTTTCAGCCTGGTCTGAAAAAACCCAAACCCTAAGGGAGTCAGAAAAAGCACCACTGGTCAGAAATGAGCCATGTTAGCAGGGCTGTCAGTGGGAAAAGCCCAGACGATGCCTGTTTAGCAGGGCTTGGCTCTAGCTTGCTGCTTCTGCATTAGAACTGTTAAGATAATCTTAAAACTATGTAAAAAAATAGCAAATAAAAAAAGAGCCTTCAAGAAAGAGAAGTAGGAAGCAGAGCCATGCAAAGAATTTAATCTTTCGGTGAATAATAGCTCCATGCAAGCTCTGATTCCCTGTCTGTTGAAGTAACACATTATGGCAAGAGGAAAAGGGACTAGAAAAACAAGAGAAGGAAAACAGTCCTATCTCACTCAACACCACCAGAGCCCATAACAGAAAGGAAGAGGGTTCTCCTAAGCTTGATACATCCCTCTCTAGTGGGAAGGTCACAGGACAGCTTTTGTAAGTTACTGACCTGAAGACCTTCCTGCTCTTCGAGAGCTGTTCTTTCCACACAGTGTTATTCCACAAAATGGAGACCATAGTTCATAGTTGACTTCAACCACCAAGTCAAGGTCAAGTTAGTAGGACAGCAGTTAACATTTACTAGGAAAAAAAAAAAAGCAAACTTAGTATTTTCAGAAGCTTCCTTGACTTGAGAGGGGAAAGGCTAAATTGGAAGGCTCACTGATAAAGAAAAATCTACTGTCAAACACAACTCAAAGGATTATTTTACTATCAATGGGTGGATTTTTTTGTAATCTGAATTAAAACCCCACCGCTGGATTTCCAAGTACACAGGCATTATTGCTGAGTGGGGCTACGTGCAGCAGGGACCACAGGAACGGGAAAACAAGACTTCCAGTATCAGGCTTACTCTGTTCAATTCATTCAGCAAGTTTTAGGAGGTGACACAATTGCTGAATACAGGTATTTGCACACAGAAAAGCATTTAACGGGAGGCAGCGTGGCAAGCTGGCATTGAAGCCCTTCTAACAGAGACATAATATGAGCCAATAGCTGGAAGTTCAACAAGATAAATTCTGTCTTATTTAAATAAAATGTCATTTCTGGGCAGCTACAACTACAGCAGCCTAGCTGTGGAGGTCACCATATTTTTGGAGACTGCCTAGCTTTTAAAATCACATTTAACCATCCAGCTTTGGGGAAGAAATTGCAAAGGGTATGTTCCAGCTGGCTGCTTCCCTCGTGAAGGCAAGATACCACAAGCCTGTGGCAGGCTCATCCTTCAGGAGAGGCAGTGAAGTTTGAAACAGGGCTGCTGGTGGAGCAGCCTACAAGAGCCGGTACAAGTGTCAGCAAGTGGTCCAGGTGTTGTGTAAGCAGCCAGGGTCAGGCGGCACCCCCAGCTTCCCTTACACACATGAGAGAGCAGACCAACAGCCTTGTGGCACAAAGGTCTAGAAGAATATTATGATCAGTTTAGAATAACTTGCAGGGATCATTTATCATCCTCTGAAGCATTTGGCAGTGGCTGGAGATAGCACACCAGAAGAGACAGCCCACTGGGCAGACACAGTCTGACAGCTGCTGTATCCTTGGCACAGGGTGTCCTTGGAGGTCTCCTATGCTCACATTGACCAGAGCTGACCCTACTTAATTTATGAGCTCTTTTGAGATCACAGCCTCATGTATTATGGCTCCAGGCTCTATCGAAATTAACTTTATTGAAATAAATTCCAGCTGCTTGGAAGGAGTTGGAGAAATGACAAAAAGGCAAAACTTCCCCATTCCCTAACTCAGGGAGAACAGAAAAAGGAAACAAGTTACAGGAGACTGAACAAAATTCAACTGGCTCAGTTGAAGGGGCAGAAGGAAAAGATTTGGTCAAAGAACAAGCGATTTTGATGAAGTGGGATGGTTCCGAACGCTGAGGCAGCACCCAGTGCTAGGCAATGTGCAGAGCCAATGGGCCTACAGCATAGAGGCAGGGGACAAAGGGTCAGGAGGGCACGCGATAAAGCTTCTGACTGAAGGTGGGATGCGTTTGAATAAATCAAATTCATGTGCAAAGGGGTCTTGAGAGTTTGTCCCTTTCCTGTTTTGTCTGTTCCCTGGCCTTTGGTCTGCTGCGTTTCCTTCCCCAGGATGCCTGTGGGCTGTTAATGGAGAATATTAGGGAGCAGCACCAGGATGTACCTCATTCTGCCTGTTGTTGCCAGCAGCCTACATGATGATTATTGTCCCTGTTTGGTAGATGCTCGTTTTATCCATGCTTGGCTCCTGGGAAATTTCAAAAGGATGAAATTTCTGATAAAAGTCTGGAGTTCTCATCCAGCCACAGCTAATCAGAATTGTAATCTGCTTAAGGATCTCAGAATGAAAGCTTGACCTTTCCACCATTTAATGGGCCAGCAGCTAGGAACATAGATCTAGATCCTACCAGAAGAGCACCTTGGTCGTAGGGTTGCCAGGAAAAGTGAGGTTTCCAGATCTCAGGTGCTCAGAAAGTTACTATAATGCAAAGTGGGAAAGGAGAGGAACAGATATGATTAGTAGTTGATTTAGGTGGGAACTAACCAGGCATTTATGAAGCACTCATGAAATAGTTCCACTTACAGAACCTACAGAAGCTGTAACTTTCACCATCACACACCAACTCCATGCTCACCTTAGTGACATGAAGAGCTATGGCATGGCAGTGCCACCCACCATTCCTACCTACCTGATGTACCCTTGAAACTGTTCCTTGGGGGTGCCTAAGCTCTCAAGAGTTAGGGACATATTCAGTGCTTATATGACCTTGTCCCTACCCCTACCTTTCTGCTGCCTAGCAATGAATTCTCATGGTTTTCTAACAGAATTCTCCAGTCTTAATCAGCATGCCTACCAGCCTGCTTTCAGCAAGGAATTCTGGAGGCTCCTCATCATTGTCACTTGATAGCACTTGAAATAGCCTTTCCTGCCTGGCATCAGGCATCACAGCCAATACGATGGATATTTCACCTGGGGTTCCTAGATCCAAGCCAACCACAGTGCAAAACAACACAACTCACCCTAGTAGTTTGGGATCTGTTAGTTTCAGTGAAGTAAAAACCAACACATCTCTAGTATAGTCAGCAAAGCAAAAACATTTGCCAGGTAACCCCGTAAACAGGGAAGATCTGCATATCTTCAGCAGCATCACAGCACACATTGCCACCGCGGGGAGGATGTGACACCACGGTAAGAGCAGGTTCTGCTGAGCAAGATGAGTACACTCCATCAGCAGCCATTTCACTTAACACCAGTTCTGTAGCAAGGGTTCCCAAATGGGGAATACTGTAGCTGAAAGCCATTAGACTTTTCCCTCGTGCTAGCAGCAACCACTTTTGGCAAGGCCTGTTAAATGGAATAATTTGCAGTGTTCCAGAAATAAGGCCTGGGGAACAGATTCCTCAGCTCACAAATGTTAAACCATGGAGATGGCTTGATGACAAAGAGGGTGGAGTGAAGAGAGAAGTTTCCACAGATCGTTTTTTCTCCCCTAGTATCACCACAGATGGGGTCTACACCCCAACATATGTTTGCAATAAGTACAGACCAAGAGACCATACAGCTCTTACTCAAGAGGTGAGACTTGAAAGAATCAGCTATGTTTGAGATTCATCAAAGGCCAGAGAAACTGTGTGTGCTAAGGGTGATGGAGCTGCCCATGTTCAGATTCCACAGGTAATGCACAGAGAGATATGGATGGCCCTGGGGCAGTGCCTCTAGTCTATAATCCATGTCTCTCAGGCAGCCACTGAAAGGCTCAGCTCCCACTTTCAATGAGGTTTTCAGCTGTGACTAGGCTATCAAAGTAGGCACCTTGGGCACATTTCCAAAGTCAGAGAGAACACATACACTTTGGAGAACTCTTGGCTTTTGAAAGAAGGTTCTTAAATGGTTCTTTGAATTTTACAGCTCCTTCCTTTCTCATCCCTGCCTCCACCACCACTGAAGCCAGACCCCAAGGGAGTAACGTTAATTTACCAATTTTCACAGAAACTCCTTCAGCATAGAAGGAAACAACTCCTCCTCATTTAGCTAAATCCAAAGGGTTGCTGAAGAGCAAATGCTACCCCATCAGGGCAGGTCAGAACTGAGAAAGCTAAATGTTATTTTTAAAAAAAAAAAAGGGGGAAATTAAATCCAACAAGAGGCTTTCTGCAGGTCACGTGGTGTTTGCACTGTATTGTATACAGGTCTTCTAAAAATTAAACTTTTATAGATATGGTTAATGGAGAGATTTTCAAAAAATAATTTTATAAGCTTGATAGACTTGGAGAATTATAATTTCTTTAAAATTCCCCCAAAGAAGTTATAAAAAAAGCAGGAATACAAATATATGCACTAACACATAACTCTGGTAAAATACATTCATTTAGGGAGCACCTATTGAATGAGATAGTTTATATAAATATATGGTATCACAAATATTTGCATACAAGGTTTAAAAAGACCAATAAATATTTACTACAACCTGGGATATAGTCTGGGGGTTTTTATACTGCTGTAAACAAAGAAGGAAAGATGAGAAACACAATTCCAATTTATATTCCCAGTACTGAGACTTGACCTAAATACAGAGCAACAGAACGATGCTCCCAGATGGCCACAGCTCTGTCACATGGGAGGTGCCACCTCTGATCCCACCATGGAGATGTTAGTTGGGAAACTACCCACTTGGTTTAGGCTTAAGTAGAATTTTTTTCCCAATGGAGTAAGTGCAGTAACTAAATAAAAATGTGTGGAATGGGCTGAATGCTGCTGGCCCCTCTCTTATCGGAGTTTGTGCCTGTGTTCAAATGATGAATTGGTTTTGGCAACTGAATTGAGGAATTCGTAGCCTTAGTGCTGTGAATCTATTTATTGCTGGTTTTATTTTTCTTCAGTGGAGGGAAGGCTGGCAGCCAGGAAGGAAGCCTATAAATCATAACCTTAGGGAGGGGAAAGGGGAAGGTGTTTTACACACACAGAGGGGCTGGACAAGAAATTGGGGTGGCTTTTTTTGTTTTGGTGTGGTTTTCGTTTTGTTGTGTGTTTTGGGGTTTTTTTTTGTGTTTTTGTTTTGGGTTTTTGTTTTTTGTTTGGTTTGTTTTTTTTTTTTTTTTTTTTTGGTGTTTGGGGTTTTTTTGAGAGACAAAGGCCAATCTGCAACAGATTTCTTCCAAAGATTTTCAGTTACTGAAAAATGGAAAAAACCTGCCGTGCACATCTCCTTCATTCTTTTAATTCCAGATTTTATTAATTTTCACAAAAAATATTTGTTGCTGTTCCAAAAACCAAAAAGCAATTGCAGATCATTGCCAGAAAGAAAAAAAAAAAAAAGGCAATCAAGCAAGCCTGCTTACCTCTTTGGATGACGATACAACCTTTGAGTTTTCTGGGATGAAAAGAGTTTGGGAATCACCTCACCTTTAGATGAGGCATCTGACAAGAACAGTTGTTTCCCACTCTCCACTATGGATCACACGTGGGAAATGCATGGTCCCCAACGGGAAACACCTAAGTAGAACAGTGTGTGGCACTGGGCATCTGAAGGGGTGGTGGGAGCAGCACTTGTGAATGATGAAGAGGCCTGGCATCAGATTAAAGTAGCCTGAAGAGCTCCAACCTGCGTGGGAAAGCACAAGAATTAGCAGCAGATATTTCACTGTTCTCATAAAACTTTCCATTGGCTATTTGCAGTGATTTCCTCCTATCCCTGGATAAGATGAACAACACTGCCTAATTAAGTCCACATCTTTGAATGCCCCAATTAAACCAGCTTCTCATCTTCTCTTACTGAGAGGCACCCCACAGTCCCTGACTGAAGCTGGTGGCAGCACTTAATGCCATGTGCTGACAGATTATGGCTAAAGTTTGAAGCTCTGAGAATCTCTCCCATGCCCTTGAGTTTGGGATAGAGCTGGTGAGCAGGAGCCTCTAGAAGGAACCCAGACATGTTAGTTTGAAATGAGCCATTGGGGAAGTTCATAAACTCTCTGGTAATAGCAGGTGATGACAAGAACAACTCAAGGGGAATAGGGGCTGGCAAGAGCTTCAGAAGAGTCTTGCCTCCTACCTTGGCAAGCACAAGGGAAACTCCCTCCTCCTCCTCCCCTTAAACCAAAACAACCCCCTTGGTGCATTTTGGAAAGAAGCATCAGTGTGCTAAGGCGACAAGGTGGTCTGCCACATGGGTCTGCCGAACCGGCGCCAAGAAACAAATTCTCACACCCACAGATAGCAGAAACTTGAGCCCCTTCCATATCAAAGGAACTTCCTCAAAGGCCTTCAATATTTATTCTCTTTTCCAAGGCCTAATGAAGCTGAAGATCTTCGAGGTATGAGAAAAGATAGATTCCTGCCAAAGAGCCCCAATCCCTGGGTTGGAGCTGGTACTTCTGTGACTAAATATGGGATAAAGTGGGATATTCCACCTTCACGCTCCTTTTCCTTGAAGCCCCTCATTTGAGAATGGGGAGGTGAGGAAGGGAAAAAACTTCTGAAAGGAGAAAATCTGCTAAAAGACATTGCAATGACATTTTAAAAAGAGAAAACTGATTTATCCTGAAATATCTTTGTATTGCCAGGATGAAGCAAGATCAAATACCCCTGTGACCTATTATCTGGCATGACTCTTGGTTTTTAAGGAGTAGAACCAGTGCTTTAAATATGTTGTGTGACTCATAAAAGAGCAGTTTCAGGTTCCAACCGTAGGAAAACAGTGACTGCAAGATCAGCAGCCTGTGACTGTAGCTCCCATCTAAGCTGCTCTGGTGCAATTTCCCCACCAAGATCAGATCAGCTTGTGGCTGAAGCGAAACCTCAGATCACGACAAGCTTTGCTCTGGTGGGTACTTCACAGGACTCCTGTAGGAGCAGGCAGGAAGGGCTCTCCAGAAGTGAAACTCCAGTGTGGGAGTCTCAAGCAAGGTGCTACAAGTGCAGCAGTCAGTTGAGATACCGGTCCTTCTGGAGTTGAATACTATGAAGTTGCCAGAAATCCAGGCTCATGTCAACACAGAGTACACCGACTGCCGTCTCAGCAGTTGTGATGCAGCATTAGTGTTAGCAAGAAAAATGAAGAGAATATGAGATGGTTTTAGACTTCCATGGATAGTTTAAAGGACTACATACCTATAGTCTTGCTGTGACTTCCCCGACACCACGCTGTGACAAAGCCTAAGCCTAGGAAGGAATTGGACTGAACCATTGCCCTCCCTGACCAAGTAACAAAGTACTGGCAGTGGGCTGACCACAGCTGCTGGCTATTCTGGACACAGTCCTGAAGCATTCCTCTACTGAGGGTGTTGAAGTCACAGCCAAAGGTTGTTCTAGGGCCTTGTACTCAACTGGCACCAGAATGGTTTATATTTACTGTCTAAACATAAGCCAATCAATAGCTTGACCTCCTCAACTCATTTCACCCCAAACTAAAATAGGTTCTTTTTACAATGTTAGTTTTTTTTACAATTCAGCAGTAAGAAGTATTCTTAAATTTATCCCATCCCAAAGCTAACCCTAAATTCACATGTTAATAAGCATCTCCACTGCCAGAAGTTTTCCTAAACTAGAACCTCCTGTGCACAGTTACTCATCCTTCATTTCATGTGTCATTTCATTCCCATGAACAAGATGTTATTGAAGCCAAAAAATCCTACCAACACCAGCCTTCTTCCATTCCTGAGGACTGGGCAAACTCCAGCTTCAGCACTTCTTGCCCCAGGTGAGGCTGGAAGGGGCTCTGAGCAACCTGCTCTAGTTGCAGATGTCCCTGTTCCCTGCAGGGAGCTTGGACTAGATGACCTTGAAAGGTCCCTTCCAACCCAAACCAGTCTATGATAAATTTATAAAATATACCCTCCCAAACAGATTATCAAGACATTGTGCTGCTATCACCACTTAGTCCATTATAAACAGTTGAGCTTTACAGTTTTAACAAAATTTTATTTGTCCTTGTGTGGATCCTAACCATAATCTTTTATTTCCAGAGAGGCAGGCTTTGCCTTACCCTTACTGGTGGCATCTGACAACAGGATCCTGACACCTGCCGTATTCTCAACCCTTCTGTTCTCATCCTTATGTGAAACATCTCTGCATAATATCATAGAATGTTTTGAGTTGGAAAGGACCTTAAAGATTATCTCATTCTCAGCATCCTGCCATGGGCAGGGACACCTCCCACTAGACCAGGTTGCTCAAAGCCCCATCCAACCTGGTCTTGAACACACCCAGTGATGAAGCATTAAAAACCACTTGCATCCTCAGCTGTAGTCCTCTCCCAGCAAACCACAGTTCACTGGCTTTAACACTGAGTTCTAGCATGACCACATGCACAGGAAGACAGGCTGGGACAGACTGGCACATTAAGGGCGGAGTTGGGATTATGTTTACATGGCACAGGACTGCTGATAGCACTGCAGAGCTCTTACCAGGTTCTGATGGCACTGACAAAAGTTCTCTTAGTTCAGGTAAATAAAGGGTTGATGGGATGCAGTTACCCTAGAAAGGACACCGTTAAGACAGGACTACCTTGTCCTACCAAGCTGATTTCAGGGGAGAGGCAAAGAACAATTTCAGGAAGCTCCTCCTCAAGCTTCCTCCTCTGGTTTGTCTCTGCTACTGCAGGATAAGAATCCTCAGCATGGCTCAGGGTGAATTTAATAGGAGAGAAGAGGAGACGATCTCATTATTATTTTGTCACCTATTAATGAGACAATCTAACTGTGGTAAAAAATAAATAGCTGTACGCAATTATGAGAATCACCAGACATCTCACTGTATGTGAGACAAGACTTTATCATCCTGCTGGTGCCTTGCTCAGATGAGAGACAGCCATGAGCTAATTACCTTCCCCTATAGCCAGGCATGAAATTGCCAATTTGACAATAGCCATCCGATCAGCGATGTGCTCTCTGCATCTTATCACATAAAAACACGTGGAACCAGCTTCTTCGCTACTCGAACAAAGTGCAAGCTCCTCGTTAATGACCACTAGAGAAAGCATGAGATGGTCCCCAAATCCGAGACACACCTCTGCTCTGCAGCCTCAGTCCCCATTAGGACATCAGCTGCTCACAGCTCACCAGCGCAAGGGGGTTCTTTGCAACCAAGAGCCTGAAGCCCTCAGTGTTCTGCAGCCAAACTTTCTCATCATGTTTTGGTACTCTACTGAAGCAGGAGGTGCTGGGGACATCAGGAAAAGCCAGTAAGCATGAGAAAGAACATTTAACCCAGAGTGTTGTAGAACACAAAATACTGTTTTCCTAACATCTGTGATGAGATTGTACAAAGCCATAGATAGGCTGCCAATAGTTGAAAGTACTCAAAGGGGAGCTCTGGCAAAACCAGTGGATTATTTCATGAACAACTGTTTTCAAACATCCTGAAATCAATGGGAATGGCAGCAGGGTTGCTTAAGGATGAAGATGGTGCAGTTTCTGCATTCCGTGCCAACTCCCTGCCCAGCAGCAGGTAGTGCTGCTCCTCCAGTACTCCCACTCAGCCATGGGGCTCGTGTCCACCTCTCACACACTGCCAGTGGGAATGGATGTGACAAAAAGCCGCCTGCCACCTTGCACATCTCATGGTCCCACTTCCCTCAGAGCAGCTGCTCTTCCTCCCATGTCCCCTCCAGGACTGACCACAGCTCATCCCACTGCCCTCCACGGCAGGACCCACAGCTTGGTATTTCCTCAGCAAACCGACCTACCTGGCCTTGTAGATGGCTCCTCAGGGCAGTGGCTGACTCCGGGAGTGGTCCATTCCCGAGGCTCCTCCAGGCACATCTACCACAGAGAGTTTATTCTTTTTGGTCAGCTTGGTTCCATGCTCTCCAACCTTTTTTTTTTGGCTTCAGTTCTCTCCCCCCCCCCCAAAAAAAAATAAGAAATGCAGATTTAAAGGGAAAAAAAAAAATACTACTTTCTCTCAGATGCAGCCAACACTCCTACCTAGTCTCATGGGAAAAAAAAACACAAGAAACAAAACACCACACACAAAACCACAAACAAAACCTTAGAATCATTTTAGTCAGAAGAGACCTTTAAGACCAAGTCCAACCATTAAGCCTGCACTAGCAGGTCGCAATGTACCCATCTCCACAGTCTGTCCTACTTCAGAAAAATGCCACCCCCTTTTGTCAGGTGATATATTTAGAATATGGGTTTATAATCCTATTTTGTCCAATTCCAGGTCTTTTACATAGTGTTTACTATGAGGCAACAACTAAAAAAGCATAAAACTCCTCCATCAAAAGCTATCCAGCTATTTTCAGTCCCGTTTAAGCAGAATGAAAAAAAAAAACAAACCAAAAACACAACAAAGCCATAAACAAAACACACTTTGTTTTATAGAAATCTACACCCTCCAGGGGAAAAAACTGTTTTGCCAAAAGAATTCCCAAGTAGTGCTAACCAGAGTTAATTACAATGTAGGATTAAAAGGACAACTTCTTTTCAAATGCTTCAGAGTGTCATGAAACAACCTCTGCCAAAATTAAAGGTCTGCTTTCTGCTGGGTTATTGTTCCAGGCTGTCTGCAGACATCACTGCCGGAGTTCTACTACTCTGACATCATTTTGCAAGTTCAGTGCCCAAAGCACATGCCTGTACTATAACATGGTCTTGAAAGGACCTCACATTTCCAGCCTAGTAAATACTAAATAATTTCCAGAAGTGCTGTGTAGAACGTACCCAGGGAGCATGCTGGGTAAGCAGTTCAGATAATCACATGCTCTGGGATTCTTGCTGTCTCTGAAGAACTTCCATATGTCTCATCTGTACTCCAAGCAGAGAAAAAAAAACCAAAAACTTAGTCTGAGACATGTTCCCCTGATCTTCAGCATGGTCCTGTTACCTTGGAGTTAGCTACCTGATGCCAGGACAGCCAGATCCAGATGGAGCTGCAGTCCGAGAACTTACGGGGAAACCACTTGGGCAAGAAGAAACATTTAGAAGGCTCAAGGTTATGAAGGGCAGGTAAAGCTGGCAAGTGACACGATGGACAAGGTCAACCACTATGGTAGCACAGTGAGGAGCTGGGGTTCTGAGGAAGGTTTAGATCTGATAGAGATCTGGATAACAGCACAATGGCCTCACACAGGTGTAACCCCATAGATCCTAACCTAGTCAACGGTCACCCAACAAAGATCACCTCTGAGCTGCTGCCCTTGTTCAGAGCAACATGGTGAAGGAGGGGGAGTTACCAACATTTGGAGCTTTCTCAAGGGAAGGGAAATGTTCTCTAGTTTCCTAGAGATGGTGCCTGTTGAGGTTACAGAAACCTGTGTCTCTATTTTCTGCTTAATTCTGGATTGCTGTGGATGGACAAGTCATTTGTTAGTATGAGAGGTACAGAAAAGATGACACCAGAGAGAAATTTAATTCAAGTGTGTGCCAAATACCATCCTTGGGGGCTGAAAGAGGATTTCCCCCTCTCAGATTTCACACGTCTCAGAGCACTCACCTACTACTCAAAGCCTTAGCCTTCTCTTAAACCTTTGTTTTAAACAGAGGTAATACTTTTGCCTGGAGAACTGAGAATACCTTTTCTCCAGTTACACAGCATCCAATATTCCCCTAATCCCTGCCTGCAGAAGCCAAAGAGCACAGACACCCCTCAGCCAATTGTATTAAGAGCTTAGGAGGGAGAAACCAGAAAATTCATACCCATGAGAAGTACAAATGTGTGGCAAGGGTTACACAACTGACTTCAGAGGAGGTAATCTCCCACGTTTGGCAGAAGAAATTCTTGCTGCAAGGCAAGGAATTGCATGAGCTCCTCCAGCAAACGCCTGCTAGAAATGGTTTGTAACAGCTAAATCAGACTTTACTAGCAACATTTTACTGATCGCTTACATTCGCTAATAGATTTTGCCAAAGGACCTTCTGCCAGCTTACAAGCATTTGAAGACTTCCACATTTGGAGGTTTTATTCTGACAAATTTGGAGTGTCAACCTGGCTTAAGAGGTCATTCATAAATCCTGGCTGCTAACTGAGGTTTGTTCTGCGCAATAAAAGGCCATAGCTAGAGCCAAGAGTCTCAGAGGCTAATGGGTGAGAGCCAGACCATGAATAATTGAGGGTATGTTCTCCATTTATGGCATTGAGTGGCAGCAGCTGGCTGTGAGAACGCATTTGTGTGAGCCCCCATGGCTTCCATTCCTCACCTTCCCCAACAAAGTCATGGAGCCTGACACCACTGCTTGCATTCTGTCCTTCAGCAAACAGAAACTGGACCTTTTCTCAAGTCCACCACATTCAGCCTCAACTCCTGAGCATAGCTGTCAGGGACCAGCCACACCATCACATGTGGTAGAGTCACAGAGAACAGCTGCCATGATTTACATCTGAGTATGTGCCATGATGAAACCACCCCAGAGCACAAGATGTATGGTGACCCAGCATGGGTTTGGGTAAGCCTGTAACTAGTAAAACTCCTCCTCCTTTTCCAGAAAGGAAAAAAGAAAAAACAAAAACCAACAAACCACCTCACAGGAAGAATTACAGCAGCTTCCAAGTTCCTCACACAGAATGAGGACCATTACCAGCTCATTACTTGAGGCCTTGCTTGAGGCCACAGGGAGGTCACAGCTCTACTCTTGCAGTATTTATTTGCCTGGGACAGCTATATAGCAGCTCATTGGTTCTGCACAAAATGCTTCCACATGCTGAGCTACTGCAGAAGCTGGTGCTGTGTTTTTTTGTTAGATAAATGTTGCTGCTCCCAAGGACTCCAAGTGCTCTTCTGATTTCTAGTTCCAGAAGCAAATGATTACTTCTGGAGATGAGTTAGGAGCCTGGCCTGCTCTCTGAAAGCATGAGGACTTTCTTCCTAGAATTCTTTTTAATTGCATCAGGCTTATAAGCATCAAATGGCCCCTCCATACCCCCATGACCAACCCCACAAAGGAACTGGGGATGGAGGGAAACAGGAAAAGGATGGGGACAAGGAAAGAAGTAGTATCTTCAACAAGACGTGCAACAAGACATCCAACTGTGTGCTGCTCCAAGAAAGGGAAGGGATAATTATCCTTAAAAATGCCAAGCATGCAGCACAAATCATTTATGAGAAGAATACATTTGTAATTACAAGTTATTTTAGCTACCCTGCTGCCAGGAGTAACTAGGAGCAGAAGGAAGCGATCAGTGTCATCATCTCATCCCCCAGGGACCAGCCGATGCTGCTGATACTGCAGCACCCGGGCTAATTTTTCTTGGTGGAACACCTCCCTCCAGTGGCCAAAGGCAAGTGGTTTCCACAGGGCTCAGGCAGCTGGGGACCCAAGCTGGGGACAAGCAGCAGTCCTTGCTTTCCCTCCTTTCTCCTTCCAGCACCACAGCAGGCTGAAGGAGAATCAGCAGTGCCCTTCCCCACCTAGCTGCCATATGCTCAGGTTTGACAGCTTTCACAGAATTATTGAGGCTGCAAAAGACCACCAAGATCAAGTCCAGCCTATGACCTAACACCATGACATCAGCTAAATCATGCCACTCAGTGCAGCATCCAATCTTTCCTTAAACTCC